>QLPG01019487.1:0-10232 GCA_003314385.1 Gomphus sp. MG54 | reverse complement strand
AGTTTGTAGTGCATTGAATTTTGAAATGGCACTGCTCTGGTAAGTTTTGCTCTTTAGTCATTCCCAGGCTTTAACCGCTGTGGTTAGGTGTTCTACTTCTTGAGCCAGAAAGTTCTCAACTACTTGGCAAAGTGCTCCAACGATATGGTCATTCATGTCATGCCAATCTCCTGCCTTTGTTGGGTCAGTTGGGGGTTTGTTGGTGTGGCCCTCAATGTAGGTCCAGAGGCCATAGCCTCTGAGTACTGATTTGCACTTCCTAGACCACATGGGCCATCCGTCGGCAGTAAGTATGCCAACATTCTTGGGTGTCAGTTTAATTTCTGTCATAATTGACAATTTCTCCATGCTGTAGAATCTGTTTGTTGTTGCTCTTTTTTCTTTTTTTAAAGGATGGACAGGTAGCCCATAACCTGTTGGAATCTAGAAGATAGCGACTCAGTCATGTAGTTGTAACTCGACTAATATTAATACTACCTAGAAGATAAGGACTAGATATGAATGAGTACAAGTATAGTAAGAGTTCAGATAAGGGTCTCACCTCAGTTGTGTAGTTGTAACTCAACTGAGGGAAGACTGAGCTAACTATATGGTATTTATACTTAGGAGTGTGGCACAAATACAATATAAATAAATATAATAGAGGGTAAGAACAATGGTTCCATACCCGGTGCGCAGTCCTGCATGCAGCACTGCACTCCAATAGTATTTCCTATCAAAATCTGCCAGATTTCACTGGCCTCCACTGACCGACTGCCTTGAAGTTCCTATACTAAAAAATCATATTCAACCCCGCCCCAGTGGATAGGATCCAGTTTGGCACCTGAGGGAGTGAGGTAAGCTCATCGCGAATGGAATTCTCGAACCATGAACTCATATGTTCAAAATCAATGGTCTACTCTGGTGTAGACTTCATGGAATATTTTATACATACTCCCTCTTCTTCCGTCCACCGCAATATGTTCTACCTCGTTCCTTGTCAAAACGTTCACAGAGGCCCTAGATTACCAAGTGAAGACATTCATTTGTACAAGGAACTAGGCGGCAGAGAGCCCTTGATGAGGTGGAAAATCGAGGACGGCAGACCAATGAGCTGGGAACCGAGGTATCTTTCTAATTGTCATTGATGCTTGATTGCACAGGTCGTGTTTTTCTAGCCTCTTGATCCAGAGTGCTTGGTAAGGACGACTTGTTCACTTATCCAGCCTTGATGTTATTGGACCGATAGTGAGGTCCATTTCCATATTTCTCCAGGATATGGAGATTGAGCTCTGGGATGGGAAGAGAATCGTGGCTTTTTTGTCCAAGAAAAAAGTATACACTAAATCATGGGCACGGCTCAAATGCACAATTAGACCCTCCCGACATTTGCGGAAAAGTACCGACGCACCATGACTTCTGACACTGTGCAGAAGCACCGATAACTGGACAGTTCTTTGGTTCTCCCCCTGGCTTGCTTCATTTCCTTGGAACGAAGATCTGTATGGTATTCTTGGGAGATCGCTATTGACCGAAGTTTCTTCCTGCGATGGAGAAGATTAGTCTTGACGAGTTGTTTTCGGAATGTAGGATTGTGATGAGAACGCTCCTGATGCGTATCCGTTTAATGAGTATTCAGTTCTATTGTCTTTGAACCTTTTACTCTTCAGTATAACTTCCCATTGTCTGCCACTGATAAAGGAATATTGTTTTCCCTGGAAGCTAGTGATCCATCCGACATGACCAAGTTGGTCCTCATCCCAAAGTTTGATCTTGCTCGTCCCATGTGCCTCATATGGACTACCTTTACGAGAATAGTTTTCATACGGGCCTCATTTGGGACCTTGCTGTAGATCATGAAGTATCGGAAGAGTACTTGTTCCTGCTGGATAATCAGGTTTGTGTAGTCACATTGAATCAGATGAATGTGCATGTCTAATACCCGATCTAATGGGTTGGAAAGAATCAGATTTTTTATCGTATTTTCCAGGTGGTTCACTTTCGATTCTTTTACCCTTCTATGCGGTCAACAACGCTTATAGCTAGTTCAGCTCCATCGGTGCAATAAATGATCGGTGTAAATTTGCTTCGAAAATCTTATCCCCCTACCAGGGAAACAATCTTCAACCAGCTAATGTTTACAACACAACTAGAGGACGATATGATCAAACACGGTGGCAGGATGATGTCGTTGTTCATCCGAGCTTCCAAATTACTCGTTTGACTGATCGCCCAGGTTACCATATGTATGCACACACGATATGTTTTGAGTTGCTAGTAATATACTGCGTTTAGAATTCCTGGGGAACCAGTGTGTTCAAGTATTTGGAGAAAACTTCAGCCGGTGAGTTTTATTTATTTCAAAAGAATTCATGGCTGAAAAATTGGGTACTTTCTTGTTTCTGACTTTCCGCGAGCCAGTTGGTTTTAAATCTTGATATGCAATCCAAAAGGCAGTTATTGGTCCAGCCGACACCCACCATGGACAATGACATGATCAGACCTCATTCCGCCACCTTTCATGATTTGCGCCCCATGACCACGATGAACTTTTGTATCCATATTCGCTACAAGGTGATGCTTTTTCGCACTACATAGGTGATTCTGACCATGGTTGATGATTTGTGGCCTTCAGAGTTGATCGATCTTGTCCACCACATGCGGACCTACCAGGATTCTCTGGAAACCAGACTATGAAACATATTTGATTTTGACGTATATAAGCCGGAGACTATGAAAGTCCTCTAGTAATCATTATGACACCATGGGTGAGTCTTTCACAGCTAATATCTCATATGCGCTACTATTGATCCGACTGTGAAAGTTTGTTCAAGCTTAAAAGTGCAAGGAGTCGGTCTCCACGCTGTGCGTGAGGACATGCGGAAATAAAAAACATTGTGTTTAAACTATCTGGATGGACTGATATCTCTGCACCCAAGTATGGAAAAGAAGCTCCTAAGAATGGGGAACCCATTCGGGGAAATACTCGGGTAAGTTACCATGTCCTCTGAATAGTGAATGGTTCCCACAATGTTATCGTGATAGACCCGTGGCTGGGACATGGCTGGGCTCGGCGGTCGAGGTGGGTATATGAGCCTGTTAATGAGTCATAATATCAAATATATGAAATAGGTGAGAGGAGTTACGGTGGATGTTATTGGTCCAGCCCCGATCCCTTTATTTTTGTAGGTATCCGATGAACTCAAGGCGAAAGTCCCTGACGATTTGAAAGAGAAGCATGAGAAATGACACGATCACAGCTCACACACCGACTGGAAGACCTGATTATGAGCCAACACGAGGCCAAGGGGTACTCTGGCTTGTTGTCTGCCGTCGATACCCATATTGCTTGTCTTCACGACTTGGTAAAAACTGAGCTCAACTCGTTCTCCACATTTTCCCTGGTATGTAGTGATGGGATAGATGTACTGAATCTCTTCCAAAGAGGAAGAGCAGGTGTCAATGAAGCGTGGGACGGATGGCGAGCTCGACGACAGTCAATTAGTGGAAGGTTTAACTGAGAATAATATCATATATACGTGGTGCGGGATGGCACCCCAAAACTCGGGCGGCCCTAGATAACATACTGCTAACTTTTAAATATGCCGCCCCCGAGCGTATCCGTTTCTAATTTGATGTCAGCGCGTCGAGATACCGCTTCCAATATAATAGACGCTTTGAGCGCAGTCTAGAAACCTGTAAGCGAGATGCCCTATTTCCCCTATAGGTGTGGATGTATCCTTACCGAATGTATCATAGCCGCTATGCTCATGGAGTTCGACCGACTTTTTGGGATGTAAGCATGTTGGTCCCGGTTCTAGATTTTATCCTGATTATGTGATTAGATCTATAGCCATCTGAGTATAAAAACAATTATGACCATTCGCGTCCCTGAACGCAACTGCCATTTCTTCCAGTCTTCTAGAAGCCGAGTCCGCCTCGGAAACCTCCGCGTGATGGAAGGTGATGGAGAAAATGAGCATGATCGTTCAGTATTCATTCGCAGGGGATTACACATGTATTGATCCCCAGGTGCGGTCCGGATTCCAGATCGATTGGAAGCCACCGAGAAAGCTGTCACAGAAATTGGCTGGTTGGTAATCGCTTTTTCAGACGTGGAATTTAGTCGGTAACAGATTACTGCCGATGATCTAAGCAAGGCCCACCCAAGCTACGCTGATATCGGGTCGGCCATGCAATTTTACACCTCTTATTTCCCATAGTGACAGGTTGGGCTGGAAAAGGTTGCCCTGAAACATTTGAAACCCTGTGACCCTCGATATCGACTGCGACAAGTTCCTTCCCTGTGTATCCTCACCTAAGGCCAGTTTTCATTAGACATACTGGGACATGCAGCTAGAGGGCTAAAGATATGCACCTTGCATAAGATAGCCTCATTCCTAACCGCCATGTCGTTGGTCTCTTCCTCTGAATCATGAAAGATCCTTTCTCAAGCTTCCATCAACGACTTTCCATTGACTTGTCCGTTTTCCACCACCACCACCACCACCACAGATGACAGGATCCTTTTCAATATCATAATCAGCCGAAGAGCTCGGCTTCCTTAGCCAGACACATCCAGATTGACCAGTGGTCCCTTCTGGTGGCCCAGGCAACCCTTGCTTTGTGCAATTTCATGCCCATATTACTAATCCTTTGTCCCAGAGCCTAAATGAAGAAATGAAGCTAAGACAGAGAAATGGAATTGTTTGCTGCAGGCTTTCATTGTATTCATGGTATTACAGAGCTGTTCAAACGATCTTACTGATTGAGTTAACAATATTTGTGCTTTGTCGTACTCTCATGTCACATGAGCAACGATTACTACGGTGATAACACAGTGACACATCGTCTTGTCCTATGAGGATGCTTCATAAATGCATCGGAAACGGAACGCTTATTGCTGCTTAGAACAAGATATTATTTTATGAACTTGTTTGTGTGCACCAGATGCAATTGAACCGCAATCTATCATTATAAAGCTCTGCAAATTAAATGGGTTGCCCTAAGAACGGAAGCCAAACCGCATGCCAATGAGCAGAAAAAATGTGTTGAATGTTTATATGCACACAAATACGATTTTTTCTATTCGCTAGTCTCCTGACATTCTGACGCCGGCATCGCCTCCGCCTGCGGACCTGACCAGCACACTTGGGTTCGACGCATTGTTCTTCCTACCAACACCTGAGGCAGCTACCAAGCCGAATTATTTTATCAACGTCTCAGTCCAATCCTCAGTCCACGTCTTCGCCTGGGGGCGTAACCCTTGACTGGAGACAGGTCAACATCCGTAAGCGTGCTTGTTGGGCGATTAGCCAGACTTCGCAGAGCTGAACAGCTATTTCCGCTGCAGATGCAAATGGAGGCGTCAATATATCGAATATATCGACCATTAACAGTACGTGTGGAGAATGTTCAGCTCTCACATTCGGCCTGACACTGTTTAGACCCTCCGAACGATCCTTTGGGACTGCTCAAACCCGCAGAGCGCGCCTCTTATGACACCCGCTATGGGGCTGAAGGAGACGAACCCCACGGGTGCATGGAGGGCACCCGTGTGCAGATCTTGGCCGAGATCGAGGCTTGGGCACACGATCCTTCTGCTCCACCGGTCTACTGGCTCACTGGGTTCCTAGGAACAGGCAAAACAACCATTTGTCACACCCTGTGCCAGCGTTTGGACGTGCAGGAGAAGCTTGGAGCGAGCTTTTTCTGTTCTCGCTCAGTGTTGAACGAGGCATCCCGCATTCTACCTACGATCGCTACCATGCTTGCTGCTCGGTTTGACTCTAGTAATCGATCGGCGATATGCGAGGGTCTTGCAAACAAACCCAATGTGGACAATCTTAACTCTGTACATGATCAGTTCAAGTATCTGATCATCAACCCCGTGAAGCACGCCCTTGAAAGCAAAATGGACAATAGTTACATCATCGTGATCGATGGGATCGATGAGTGTTCCACCTCCGCGCCATGGATCGTCATATCGTTGATCCAAACCATCCTCAACTTTGATCCGGACATCCCCCTCAAATTCTTCATCACAAGTCGACCGGAGGACTGGATCGTGACTGCCTTTAATGGTGGTGATGCTGCACGTCAACCCAAAAAATTCACTCTTCATGAGGTGGTCAAAAGTGATGTACAACAAGATATTCAGACTTATCTTAGATCGTCACTGTCTGAGATCGCGAAATCTGGCGGATATTCTCACCCTGGCTGTCCTTGGCCGACTGAACTCGAGATCGAGAATCTTCTTCAAAAGTCAAATGGATTATTCATTTTTGCTGCAACTGCTGTGCGATATATCGGCCAGAGAGGCGCAAATGCTATGCAGCGGCTAACCCAGTTGACACGTTCGGCACTGCGTCTCCCGTCCCTGGACGGTTTCTACAATTTGATTATGAAAGAGGCATTTCATAATGATCTCACTGAATGGGAGAAGTCGGCAAGACATGACGTACTTGCCACTGTGGTCCTTCTCCAGAATCCGCTCTCCGTGACTGGCATTGCCTCCTTGTTGGATAACAAGGAGGCTAGGCATGCTCTATCTCCATTTAGCTCTGTTATTCATCTTCCGTCTACCGACCATGATCATGTCAACATTTTTCACGCTTCTTTCCGTGAGTTTATCGTTGACCCAGAGCGCTGCAAAGCACACAGTGTAGATGCTACAACAGGTCATGAAATGCTCACCATCAAGTGCCTTCAGCACTTGAACAACAATCTTCAACGTAACATTTGTAATTTGCATGAGGATGCAATCGGAACACTCCGCCAAGACATCAAATATTCGGGCATGATTTTGACCGCCCTCCGATACTCATGTATGCATTGGGCATTTCATCTTCTTGAAGCGTCTCCTAAAGCACCTTTGCCGATCCTCGACTGTCTTTCTGAATTCACTGAACAGCATCTATTGCACTGGTTCGAGTGCCTCAGTGCAATTGGTGAGCTGGAATCTGGTGTCAAGTCTCTTGGCAATGCCAAGGAAGCCACATTGGTGAGTGCACAATGTGGAGAAGAGTACCAGCTGACCACTTGGACAGAAATACCCGATGAGTTACAACATGTACGCGTTGCTGTTCGATGACGCTCGTCGATGCCTCCAGATGGGATCTGAGGCCATGAGCCGTCACTGCCTCAACACGTATCGCTCGGCTTTTACCTGCATTCCTAAACGGTCCCTACTACGGCAGAAATATGCAACATCGTTCTGTAACGTACCTGGAGCTACAGTCCTAGTGGGCCTTGCGGATGAATGGGAGCGGACATCAGAGCATGTCATGCGACACCGTGGACGTGTAAACTATGTCATGTTCTCTAGCGACGGCAGCCGAGTTCTGTCTGGGTCAGATGACAGGTCGGTCCGTATCTGGAATACGGATACTGGCGAGATGGAGCGCATGCTGGAGGGGCATTTGGATGCGGTGTGGTGCGTTGCGTTCTCCCCTGATGGCACACAGGTCGTATCTGGTTCGCGCGACAAGTTGGTACGTATCTGGGACGCAACTGCGGGAGAGACGATGGGCATATATGAGGGTCATTCAGATGGGGTTCTGTCTGTGGGTTTCTCCCCTGACGGGACGCGTCTCGTGTCTGGCTCGAGGAAGTCTATCAAAATCTGGAGTGCGAGTTCCAGGGAGACAGAACTGGAGCTAGAGGGGCATTCAGATTGGGTGCGATCTGTCGCTTTCTCACCTGAAGGTAGATGTGTAGTGTCTGGGTCGGACGATATGACAGTGCGTATCTGGGATGCAACGGGGGGAGAAATGGAGCACTTACTGGAGGGGCATTCATTTTGTGTGAATTCCGTCGCTTTCTCGCCCAACGGACTACGTGTGGCGTCCGGCTCATATGACTGGTCAGTCCGTATCTGGGATGCTAGTAACGGAGACGCAGAGCGTAGACTAAATCTTTCGAGTCCGGTGGCGTCCGTTTCCTTCTCGCCTGAAGGGACACGAATTGTGGCTGGTTTGCTCGACTGCTCGATCCAGATCTGGCATGCGAGGACAGGAGAGAGAGAGCATGTGCTGAAGGGACATGCAGGTGCCGTGACCTCTGTTGCATTCTCGCGTGACGGGACACGCATCGTCTCTGGCGCCTACGACAGCTCTGTCCGGATTTGGAATCTGACTAGCAGAGAATCGGAGACTGAATCAGGCACGCTGTCAAGTCACAGGAGACGCAGGATGTCAAGCTTAGCTCATGTTTGGCATGTGATTCGGGGCAAGAGAGAGCGTGAGCTGACAGGACACTCAGCTTCGGTGTTGTCAGTGGCATTCTCGCCCGATGGAACGCGGGTTGTGTCTGGGTCAACGGATCGCTCGATCCGGATATGGAATGCCAACACGGGGGAAATAGAGCGTGTGCTGAAGGGACATTCTCGATCGGTGAACAGCGTGTCCTTCTCGCCTGATGGAAAACACATCGCGTCTGCCTCGGCTGACAAGTCAGTGCGGATCTGGAATGTGGCAACCGGAAAGTTAAAGCGGGAAATGAACGGTCATTTAGATCCGGTGTGGTGTGTTGCATTTTCACGTGATGGCAATCGTGTGGTGTCTGGTTCTTTCGACAAGTCCGTCCGAATTTGGAATGCCACCACAGGGAAGATTGAGAACATACTCGAGGGACATTCAGATGACGTGAGGTGTGTCTCTGCCGATGGTGCACATGTTGTGTCTGGCTCGCACGACAACTCGGTCCGGATATGGAGTGCCATTTCAGGGATGGCAGAGCATGTACTGAGGGGACATTACGGTTGGGTGACATCCGTTGCCCTCTCACCTGATGGAACACGAGTCATCTCTGGCTCATCAGACAACACAGTTCGTATCTGGGACATCATCACTGGTGAAGAATTGAATTCTTTTACCGAATTCGCTTCTATCGCCTTGCCGGACGCAAGCCGAGTCACGCATGTCTTCCCAGGCACATTTCAACTCGTGGCTTCAGGCGAGCATCAGGTGTCTCTTTCTTGGGATAAGGACTGGATCCTTGTTGACCCTCCACTTGAGCCTTGCTCTTTTCCATCTGAATTTCGCGGCTTCTGGACACATGCATTCTCTGCCTCTAAAGCATGCTTTGGATATGATTCGGGCCTTGTGGTTATTTTAGATTTTAATTCTGCAACCTCCTCTTAACTTCGCTTGCAAGCATACATAATATGAAATAAAAATAAAATAAGTACCTCGCACAATAATTTGCCTGTCAAGCATGAATGGAAACTGACCATAGTTTTGAAATCTAGACATTTTGACCGAATTACATATATCAGGACACAGGGCTGAAGGACTTGGTCCTCTTCCTTGAAATTAAAATTGAGTATGTAGCTGACAGCCTGCCTATCGAGATCGTGGCTTAACTCGGTCAATACGTTCATTCTAGCACTCTCAATTCCTTCGATCGACACTTTGCTCAAAGGTTCATGGTGTGAAACTATACCCTTTTTTTAGTAACACGCGAACGCTCTGATGCACTCCCTGCACCGGGAATCAGGATTAAGGTGACTGTCACCCAGTTCATAGACAATCATTCCCATAGGCACAATCGAACAAATTGGTTGGGCCTCGTGGTCCGCAGCAAAGATGCCTATAGTAGGTGGTCATGTGCAATCGCGGCGAAAGTTTGTAAACAACGCGAAGGATCTGGTAACACAGATATTAGTAATTGGATTTTTGACAAGTATATAAGCCAGCAAGCAGACCGTCGTTTAAGTGAGTCAATACAATATCTCTAGGATCCACATTCCTTCGATCTATATTTGTCTCCACAGTTGATGGTGTGAAATTCTACCCTTTTTTAGTAACAAGCGAAGGCTTTGTTGCACTCCATGTACCGGGAATCACGCATGAGAAACAACTGCCACCCACTGGAGGATCTCATTCCCATTGGCACAATCCGGCCGCTTGGATATGCCTCGTGGTCCGCAGCACCGACGCTTCTACTATTTGGTAATGATCCACAATTTGGACTAGACACAATCCGTCCAAGCACCAAGTAAATACCAGCTGCTTGTTTAATTTGCTCTACCTACTTAACTGACCGCTGCCACTGAATCCATGATTCGATGCATCCGACGTACTCTATTCCCTGCAACCCTGGTATTTTCCATCTGTGCACATCTGCCAAGATTTCACTGGCCTCCACTGACCGACTTCCTTCAAGTTCCTATACTAAAAAATCATATTGAATGGGATCCGGTTCGGCGGCACCTCAGGAAGTGAGGTAATCTCATCGCGAATGGAATTCTC
>QLPG01019464.1:4987-16087 GCA_003314385.1 Gomphus sp. MG54 | reverse complement strand
ACTTGTTCGTTATATTATCTCTTGAAATAATTGTGTCTGGGGATTTGTATACCATTGAACGGGATTTGTTTATCGTTCAGCATGTGTCTGTGTCCGGGGCTTTGTAATCTTTTTTTTGGTTGACCCCTGGTTGTCGCGTTTAATACATTGCTTGGCTATCGGGGATGCTCCCTACCGGACACTAACTGAATCCTACCGTATAATGGAAGATGGCAATACTTTCAAAGATGCCATCGAGGTGTTGGGCTGCGTTTCTGATGACAGTGGTTCGCTACCTTGGGGGTCACATTATGCTATCCCCCAGATACCCCACACTTGATTCAAAGTTTTGGAACAATGCTCAGAACCCACGCTGGTGCCGCTGAAAATGAAACCGACGTTCAAGTGTGCTCTCCCACACGAACAGGCCTTCTGTTTCATGGATTCTCAGTTACCCCTAACAGGATCTATGGCGGTATAAGCTCAACAAGCAGACTGAGCTGTTACAGTTGCCTAGGTGTATTTTATACATGCTGTGATGGCTAATGCAAGGGAAAAGGAATGACCCGCAACCTAGTTACGGTGCTACCTATAACATATACTGTGTCATCTTAGTATTCCCCAAGAATGTTTGGACATTACAGAATATCCATCCATCTTGTTATGTGCTTGTGCCTTCTTATTTCTGTGGGGACCACTGGGCAGTCTAACATGTCATCCATAAAGCCTGTCATAGCCTCTACGCCATATCACGGTTATCCTGCCACATCTACATTACCGTCATCTCTAATGTCTCTACCACAATCGCTTCTAGGCGTTTGACGATTTTCTTGGTTGTTAGAGTACAGGCTCTCCGAGACCTTTGGGATTCTGGTACATTGCATAGAGAAGCGGTCAGTCAACCAAAGCACATCTGCCTCTGGGTGTGTGCCAGTATTGTAAAAAAATAAAAATGAATTAAATAAAAATTAAACAATGGAGCCATGTCAGGCAAGTGATGGGCCTGTTTTGCAGAAACCCATCCTCGGACACTTTTACCATTTTATGAGAATAAATACAAGAGTGTATATCTTTACAAAAAAAATATGGAACTTATATTGGATATTGGAGAATGTAGCATCTATTAGATGTAGGTTGCCTACACACTAAAGAGAGAACTAATGTCCACCATCAAGCCCCAACGTTGCAAAGTTTCAAAAACATGTTTTTTTTTTTTTTTTTTTTTGATGATGCCATCGATGATCTCCCAGATGGATGTGACTTTCTAACTGTGCTCAGGGGTTATCTCCAATTGGGGGCTTGGCAAGCTGCATATACTTGCGACCAGTGGAAAAGAATGCGATATTGTATTCCTTGATTGTGATTCAAGGAGTCTCATCGAAGGGGGACATCCGCATTCATTCATCTGAAATGCTTGATCAAGGTATAAAATTCAAGATGTTTTCAGCAGGAGAAATTTATTGTGAGGCTACTTTTTACATGGTATGTAAAGTTGTCTCTGTCCACTAAGAGAAACAGTGCAGGGAAAAATACAAATACCTCACAACATATCACAAACGTGCATTAAAAAACCCAGTGGGAAAAGGCATCATTGGTTGCGGAGAGATGCGAACTACCTATGAGGCTCGAGCAAGAAATGAACCGACAGCAGAACAGGATGTGTCAGGCCAGCTAGGTGGAGAACAAGTGAAGAGTGTTGAAGAGAACCTGTTGAAATCATTATCAGAGATCTGCTGTAGTAAGTTGCAAGAATTTCTCACGGTTCATCCTGACAGTATGTTGTACTATGAGCGGATTCATTGTGCTTCCAGAAACTGAAGCGAGTGGGATGTGATACAGTTGGACCAGTGGCTGCCGTTGTCCATCAGCAACAATTCCTGAGATTAAGAGTGCTCAGAACCAACCACAGGGTGACCAGGTGAAGGGTTGTATGCCATTCGAGCATCATTCAAGGGAGAAATATCGCATGATAAAGAGGAGTCAGGGTGAAACTAACAATGAAATAGTAGCATCAGGTCAAATGTTTGGCAGAAGAAGCTGAGAATGACTTAGTTTGCACTATCATGATCAGGATGAAGCAACTGAGGAAGATATGGAACCTCAACGACCTCTAGACGCAAAATAAAAAGAGCAGTGAGTGATCATGAAAAACATTCTGTGAAAGAAATGAATGTTTCTTAGGCTGTAGGGTAATTGTTGGGGGAACACCTTGGTCGTGAAGCAAATTTGGAGAAGTCGCCAATTACCAACAAGTTACCGCAAACCAAAACTTTGCTGTTCTACCTGCCAGCGCTATTCTACCTGCCAGAGCACAGAGTGATCAAGTCTGTACCTGAACAGGCTAGCTGAATGACACTCGTTTGGTCTTGAAATAGGTGGCCATTGCTGAGGGTGCCAACAATCGACGATGCGATAGAGCATGGCAAACTACTGAACAGAGGTTAGAAGGTTCATTGCTCCTGTGGTTATCTGTATCAACACAGTGTTCTACAGTGAATTGCTGGCACTCTTTGGTCATGAATGGAGCTGATGTCAAGTACCAACAACTCACCGCAAACCAAAGCCTCACCATACTACCTGCCAGAGCACAGGGCGATCAAGTCTGTACCTGCTCAGGCTAGCTGAATGACACTCGGGCCTCAGATGACTTATTGGCGGAGTCAAGTCGGATCAGGCTGGAAGACTAAGGGCCAACATGTTCCACGTCGATGTGGGATTTATCTTCACCATCAGATGTGGTGGCTGGGTCCACAGGAAGAGTGGCTGGTGGGTGATTGATATATACTATGATAGAGATTAGGGAAACAATGCCCATTATAATGACATAACTGTAGTTGCAAAGCATTGATCATCTGTGAACAGAGTAAAATTCATTAAACACTCACCAAATATCTGGTATTGCACTCCTCCAACACCACCATCACATGGTGGCTGGGTCCACAGGAAGAGTGGTCGATGTGCAACTGATATAAGCCACGACAGTGATGAGGGCAATGAAGCCCGTGATGACGATGGAACTGTAGATGTGAAGCCTTGATTAGCTGTGAAGAAGGCAAAAAATTGTTGAACACTCGCAAAATGTCTGGTATTGCACTCTACCACTGACACGTAGGTGTACACCAAGGCTGGGATGAACCAGAGCAGCTTGAGGACCGGCTTGAACATGGCCATATGTTCTTTGCCGGTGACCAGAGGACTATCACTTGAAGAAAACAAAACTTGAAGAAAGCCTGAGAGCTTCCAAAACGAGCAGGCAAAGAGGACAAGCATCTGAGAGAAAGGAGGGAATGCAAAAATGAACCTGAGGGATTATTTGGCAGATGTCCTAGTATTTGCCTTGGCAGCTTTTACCCTGGCATTTTTCCAATCAGGTTCCCCTTGCACATTTTCTTGTGTCATGCTTTCTTTTGGCTGGGTTGGTTGTGAGGGCCCACATCGTTGTCCCCTTTGGTTTTCTCTCCTTTCTGGCTTCTCCAGCTTGTCTGGCTCCAAAATGGTCCCATTTTGTCACTCTTCCAATCTCCTCTCTCAGTTCAAAACCATCCTGTTTGCCTACATATTCTTCCCAGAACTTGAGCTCACACATGCCACATCATTTCACTCTCCTTTTTATTGTTTCCAGTTGTTGCTTTTCTTGGGACCAGTATTCTTATAACCTCAAGAGTGAGATTTGACAGGTGAGTTCAAACTAGAAGGCCGAGGGTCAGGATGCAGTGAGACATGATATATAGGTGGATGATGAGGATGGAGTAGTAAGGGTGCCAGCTGAAAAAGAGGTTGTGAAAATGCAGCCACCAGAGCTGCCAATGGTACAAAGGTGTTAACCAGTGTGATTCATCATTGTGGAGTGTGGATCATCAGAGAGTGTTCTTCTCCATGACTCTTTGACTTGAGCTACAATTTGGCTTTCTCATTGTCTGTCAGGCACCAAGAATGCTGACAATGCATGGGCCAAGCACTATTGTAATAATGCCAACTTCATGATGCTGGTGGGAATTGGCCAAGTCCTGTAGACCAATTGGGGTGGCTTGGCTTCAATGTACTCATGCATTGCACCCTACTTTCCATGTGTGCCACTGATTTGGACAGAAGAGATACCCAGGAGAGTGCCAAGAGTGTCAGCCCAAGTAGAGGACTTCAGACGGGAGAAGGGAAGATGTTTTGGAACCGTAAGCTGGTAACCCAAGAGCTGTGACAAAACTTTGGTGTGAAGAAAGTCTAGTCAAGTTCTCCGACAAGATGACAGCAAGCTAATGCCTCTCTGGGTTGATGTCCAAAAATAATTGTTTAGAGGGGGCCTTGGCAGGTGACTTGTCAATTACATGTAGGAGTAATAGTTTATATTCGTGAACTATTATTCTACCCTTGCCTAGGATTATTTCCACAGATGTTCTATAAAATCTAGTTTAGTTCTTTTATGATATTTTTACATACCTTTTATATTTTGGCCAAGAAACCTTCTACTGCATAGAAGGGTTGAGATTTATTCCACAAACAAACCTCTGTCAATAAGTCTTAGTGGTTGGCAACCTACTTAAGAGAGTGCTGGCAGCACTTAGATAATCCGGTGGATTATGGGTGAAGATATGATTGATTGCTTTTATGCTACAGAACTAGTCTCTATATATACTAATTCTAAGCTGATTATGTAACTCCCAAATAAGGCAAGACCTTCTAGAAATTAGTGAGAAGCTTACAGAAAGGGATGGAAGGTCCTGGAATCCTGGAAGTCACAGTGTCACCCTTGTAGTCACTAATGACAAAAGAAAAGAAAAGTTCCCACAGCTTGTAGTTTTGTGACTGGTCAGGTCACAAAATATTATTAGTATATGAGTCATGCTTCTGGGCTGACCTTTATGTAATAGCTATTATATAAGGCCAGGAATTTGTTGTACAAGTTGATTTAAGAACCTGACCCAGGAATTTGGCACCATTTTCCATGTATTAAGTAATAGACACCCAGTTGTAGTTCCTTGTGGGTCCAAATGGAAATAGACAAAAAAGATATGTTTTTGAGGATTTTCCTTGGACTTGAGGGTTGATGTTTAAGAGTTAATTACCCTGAGTAATTCACTCTTAAATGGCCAGCCAAAGTTATTATATTTTTTTGGTAGTCAATTCAAGACTGATTTGTTGAATTATTTTCTGAGAAAGGGAGGTTTGGAATCCAATATACTGATCCTAGTTCAGTGGTCCTTTGTGTCCAGTGGAGAATTTCCCATTCCCTAACATCATCCCTCCTCCAAACCTCTATTTAAGTCAACAATCAATATGAAATCTAATTTAAGAGGAAAAGATTCCATAGTTTCCCAGCTGGGCCTTATAAGACTCATACAGCTGTTGGAATAAAGCATTTGTCAGTACATAGTGGGGTTATCCCAAGTTCCTTTGATTGTCGAATTTTTGAGAGACTGAAGGCTCCCATCTGATAAGCTGGAGGTTGTGGTAACAAGGGCTGGTTTCCTCAGCATCCTCCTCCTTGGATCACTTTCATTTTAGGGAGGTACTGATGCCATAACAGTGTGAAGTAGTAGATGGTGATGTCCACCAATTGTAGTACTCTCCTAGTAGTCAAGATAATCCAGAATATATGTGGATATATGTGGGTAGCATACCTGGTTCTCTCCCATTTTCCACAAATTCATCCTCCTTGTCATCAGGGTATTCCAAGTGGCTATGGTGAGCCATGCTCCAGTTATCCACTTGAGCTCTCTTGAGGTGGGTCCAATTCCAAGATGTATGAGGATTATCCCTGGAGACTTCTTTTGCCTTTAAGGTCCAAGCAGTAAGCTTCTGGCCTAACTGCTGCCACATTTTCAACCAGTTAAATATCTCTTCCTGGTCATTTGGAACCTGAGGTCCTAAGCTTAATTGGAGTGGTAATTAGGACAGACATTACTGTGGGAGCTTCTTGACTGTTTCCTGGGATGCTTTGATCGATAAGTGCTGATGTTCAGTTGCCTATAAAAGGGGGTGTTCGCAGAACTGGAAAGGGGCCTTTCCTCAATGGAGAACACAGATCCTTGACCCTTGGGAAGTTTCGGAATTCTTTCTCGCTCTTTCCTCTCCAGGGCATTGTTGGTGGAATACAAAGGGGGTCTTGAAGACAAAGTACGATGCCTATGGGACATAGATGCTGATGTGGTGGCATTGCGGGCTCATGCTGTTGCGATTTGCAATTCCCTTGGTTTGTTTGGATTTGTTTGATTTCTTCCTCCTTTAACTTCTCCATAGTGCAGGGGCAGTTCCTAGATCCCTTATCGCCCAGAAACGACCCTTGTGGTCATTCTGGATGGGGCATTGTTCCTAGTGGTCTAGTGGTGGGGGCAGATGGTCTGGAAGCTTTTGATTGGATTTCCATGTTTTTGGCCTGTCTAGACGCATTCCAGGCAAACTTGAGTTATTTCAAGGGTCTCTTCATGGCACTTGACCGCTGTCTTTTGCAAATTGTTGAGTTGTTGGAACAGCGTTCAGGGGAGGTCACACTGGCTTGGAATCTTGTTGATGCATTGTCGTCCCTGATTAATCAGGTGGGGGGTGGTCCCAATGATCAGTTCTTGAGCGGTGTTTGCTCTTCGGAGACCAGGGGAGTTTCAGGTGAGTCTGTCAAGTGACTTAGTTGTGGGAGGTGGATGCTTAGTGTGAGGGGTCCGTTGGGTGGTTCGGGGAAGTGAGGTTAGGAGGGTGAGTCTCTGGGGCTGGTTCAAGTTGGAACTGTTTTTGTGCTCTGACCGGGTTGGTTCTGGTCAGAACCTGGGTCAGAACCTGGGGCGTTCCATGTTTATAGTGAAATAGATTGTTTTGTATAATTGGGTCATTGAGTGTGATCATAGATGGTGTTGGGTGGTTTGGAGGAGAAGTATTTGGACTTCTAACCAATGTGGGTTGTTTTCTGGGTGTTCCTCCTTCTCCTGGGTAGACATCTCACCATCTTCCCAATTCTCGTGGTTGGAGTCATGGTGGTCATGGTGTTTGTGGTGGTCTTGGTTGTGGCATTCATTTTTACCGGATTGTCACTTGGATGGTGGTAGTGTCATCGGCATTTAGGGGATGTCCTGCAATTCGAGTCTCGGTTGAATTGTTTTAATTAGTTCAGCTCGTATTTAACATTTTAGCAAGAAGGGTTCTAGTCTAAGAGAATCTACGCATGGTACTGTTTTGTCTAAGGGATGGTACAGAATTCTGCGGTGTTCAGGGTTCTTCCTGAGCGGAGTTTTTCAGAGGGTCAGATTGAGCGCTGAGTGAAAACTGCTGGCTCCATGGTGCCAAGAATCAGTTAGGATAAATCTAAATGAGTAGTACTCAATGCCCTGTCGATCAACGGATTGTAGTGGGTGAGCATATGGTCCTTGCAACTATAATCCTGATGGGGTTTGGAGGGTCAGATTTGGAGGGTTGGAGTTCAGAGGGTTGGAGTTAGAGGGTCAGAGTGTTTCTGCAGAAACGGGTCGAAATCTTTTCGATGATTGGTCATGGGGGGTCATATTCCTGGAAAGGTTGGATGCATTAATTTGTTTTACTTCCTTTAGCGGTGTTCAATGCAAACAACTGGTGCTGGAGTTGGGAGCCTAGCTTCTTATTCCTCAGTTTCCAAAGCATCCGACATCTCAGACTCTTCTTCAACCTCTTCTGTCATGGAGGCGACGTGCCCTTTAGTGACTGTGGTGGTGGTGGATCTTGGGCATTCCTTGGCTGAGTGGCCCAATCTGCCACAGAAGAGGCAGAGGTTTTGTTCGAAGTGGCATTGCCATTCTTGCAGTGTATGTTTTCTGTCTTTTCCGATTTTGGACAAAAGATCCATGGTAGTCCTGCTGCCACTGGATGGGGTTATGGGTTGGCCTGGATTGGCCGTCTTATTGCCCATGTTAGGGGCCAAATACGTGGTCATGGGGGTCCTCCCTCTGTCGCAGGGGTAGTCAAAGTTCTGGGTGGAGGGGGGCTCTCTGGTGATTTCCGATTGTCACTCCAAGTAGTGTGCATTGATGGATTGGGACAGGAGGCAGAGTTGGAGTAGGGAGTGGGGCTTTTCTACTCTGGAGATCTCATCCTTGATCCTGCCGGGAAGTCCATTGTAGAACTGGCAATGAAGTGTGGCATCGCCCCAGTAGATGCGGGTGGCTATTTGATTGAATTTGACTACATATTTTGTGATGTGCTGATTATCATGCATGCAGAGGTTCTCAAGGTCTGCTTTGGCCTCTCCTTCTGGGTCATGGGGGCTGAAGTTGGTTTTGAGTTCATTCATGAACTCTTCATAGTCATGGAGCCAGTCTGGCTCATCGGGGGCAGAGAGGGCTGGTTCAAACCAGTCCAGGGCGGTACCGGTCAGGTATGACAGTATATAGGTTACCTTGGTGCTGTCAGTGTCGAAAGTGTCAGGGCAGTCATGGAAGTTCAGTCTACACTGCACTAAGAAGGCTTGTAGTTTCCTCGAATCAGATCCATTGAAGGTATCTGGATCCCGGACCTTGGTGGCATAGGGGGCTGATCTTCTGGGACTGGCTAAGTTGCTTGCCAGAATAACGAGGGCCTGAGTGAGATCGGGCACAATGTTGGGTCCTAAGGTGGGGGCCCCTCCTGGGTGTACAGGAGGCAGTGGTGCTGCAGTGGGTAGTGCGATATGGGGTTGGGCAATGGGGGGTGGTGCAGCAAGCGGAGGTATGACAGGTGGTGCAATGAGTGATGGTGCTACAGGTGGTGGTGCCATGGGCAGAGGTGCAAAGGGTGGTGGTACGTAGGGAGGAGATGCAAATGGAGGTGGTGCCAATGAGTTTGATAGTGCTGCTGAGGATGGTCCTGAACTGGATTGCATCTCTGAGGGTGACGATTGTTGAGTCGCCGGGGGGTGGTTCACAAGGAATGGGTTGGTCAAATTTGAATGGAGGTTTTGATCTGTGTCTAAGAATCTGGAGTCGGATGAAGGCTCCGGGGGGTGTACTGGGGTCTGAGGCATCTGGAAACTTGGTCCAGGGGTGGACAGTTCTCAGGAGATGGATGCATGGTGGGCAGACACCTGGGTGATTGTCTGTATGGCTTGTGAACGTGTGATAGGTCTCATGCTTTATGATGATCAGGAGTGTGAGTACGAATATACTGTTAAATCCATATGTTGGTGCTTAGCTAGAGGCTTCTGGAAGGGTTTCTGGAGGGTTCCAAATGATTTCTGAGTGTTACATACCATTGCAATGGTTGGTGAATACATGTAACAAGTTGCTGTTTAAATAGTGCCCACAGACTAATGCCAGATAACCTGGCATAGTGGCCTTTTGGCCCAGTTGAAAGAACACATCACTGTGGGAATTTGTTGCCTTTTACAGTATGCCAGGTTGACCAAGGTCAGCGGTTCAAATCCCTGTGTGCGCAATAATTTAGAGGGTTTTTGCAATCACTTGGACCCCAGGAACCCTGGCTTACATGATGGTCCATGACATCATGGGGGTCTGCTATGTCAAACAGTAATTAGAGTGCTTGGGGGGAGCCACAGACAGGCCTGGGAAACCTGTTAAGATATCATCACTGTGGCACCTCGAGGGCTCGGTACCTAAGGGGGAGGTACTGTTACATACCATTGCAATGGTTGGTGAATACATGTAACAAGTTGCTGTTTAAATAGTGCCCACAGACTAATGCCAGATAACCTGGCATAGTGGCCTTTTGGCCCAGTTGAAAGAACACATCACTGTGGGAATTTGTTGCCTTTTACACTGAGAGGGGGTTCGTACTCTGGAGGTGGAGGGACTAAAGGTTGCAGGTTCGGGATCAGAATTGGAATGGGGGCAGAAAGATGGGAAGCGCTGGGGGTCTTAGGACTGTTCACAGTATAGAGTGGTACGAGTGGTTCAAGATCACAGGGACTTGGCTTCAACTTATGTGTTGTGCCCTCCTCGATCGTCTGTCCCTAATTTTAGAAATTCGGAAAGTTTACCAGAACTTAATCCAAAACTACAATGCAGAATTAAGTCAATATTTGTACTGGCAAATAGTCCAGTCGACTGGTGACTTATATACATGTATCTAGTCTTGTTGTCAGGAGTCGGATACTGACAGACTTCGGTACTGCTGAGGGGTGTTGTCGAAAGGTCGGGCGGACTATGGCCAAGTCCTGCAGGCCAAGAGTAGTGGCGTTGGCTTCAACGTACTCGTGCGTTGCGCCCTACTTGCTGTGCGTGCCACTGTATTTGCAACAGACAGATACTCAGGGGGATGCTGAAGATGCCGGCCTGAGTCGAGGACTTAACAGAAGAGAAGAAGGTAGAAGGGCCTAAGTCTAGTCGATACCCAGAATGAAGAAGTATGTACATGCATGTCCTACTTATATAGGTTAGAAAGCGACATGTGGAATAAGGAGTGTGGGACAACAAGGTATGCAGAGCATGCGGCTATTGTCCACAACGAATAAAATTAGAATAAGGAATGTGATGCAAGGGTAAAACAATAAAGGACAGGATAATAGAGTGTGCCCGAAGATAGGACAATAGGAGGTGCCAGACTATAAGACAAGGCTGGTAACCGAGGATAGTACAAGGACAGGAAGTCCCGAGGTGAAACGGACCGAGGAATATGAATGGCAGATGTGCCGAGCTGGGACCGGCGCACCAAGTGTTATGTAGGCGACGCGGGTACTTGGTCATGGATATAGGATGATTGCTCGGTCGGCACTGCCGAATGGTCGTGTCTCGGTACGGTACTTGACAGTATCCCCCCTCTAGTGGCTGAACCCATGAAGCCGGAGCGAGTCTGTATCTTTTCGGTTAGGGTCGCGCATGCGTGACGTCGCATTCCCAGGGCTTCTTATCGGTTAACCACATCATATTATCATCCAATCCACAACAACCTGAAAACATGAATGCAGAAACCGGTAATAGCGAACAGGTTTTCGGCAATACTCCGATTCCTGGCGAGATTGATCCTCATGGAGCCGTTGGAAATGCGCAAACAGCCGCGCTGGAGGCAGAGGGAGTGGGATTGGCCACACAGGCTGGTGACAAAAGTCTCGGTACATCGGGAGTCCCGGGTGATGTGACAAGGAAGAGGGGTAGGAGTGCAGACTCGGGGCCTAGCGAGGGACCGGGCATACGCGGAAGAGGAAGGAGGGGGCAGATGGGGGTGCAGGTGAGTTTT
>QLPG01019454.1:0-20943 GCA_003314385.1 Gomphus sp. MG54 | reverse complement strand
AATGGAGTATTTTAGTCGGTACCGCCGAGTTATCGGGTCCTCGGTACGTGTACTTGACACTAGAAGCCTGTGGCAGTTATGAGTCACTCTGTAGTCACTAATGAGTTATATTCCCACAGCTGGTAGTCTCATGACTAGTAGTCTCATGACCGGTCAAGTCACAAAATATTGATAGTAAGTGAGCCAAGCTTCTGGGCTGACCTAATGTATAGTAGCTATTACCTAAGTCCAGGAATTTGTTGTACAATTTAGTCTTGAGAGCTTGAGCTAGCAGTTTGGTGCCATTTTCTGTGTATAAGTGTTTGGTGCCTGGATATGGGTCCTTGTGGGTCCGAATAGAAATCAGCGAAAATTATAAGTGTTTTTGGAGTATTTCCTTGAGCTTTGAAGAGCTTGATAGTTTAAGAGTTAATAACCTTGAGTAATTCACTCTTAAATGGCCAGTCAAATTTAATTATATTTTTTTGATAGTCAATTTTAAGACTGATTTGTTGGATAATTTTTTGAGTAAGAGAGGTTTGGAATCCATTATACTGATCCTGGCTTGATGACCCTTTATATGTATTGGAGAATTCCCCATTCCCCAACAGCTACTATAGTATAAAGTTTTGTGACTATAGGGTTTGTAGTTAATATACTATGTGAATATATGCACTCTGTTCAGTCGACATGCGGCAGCTTGATCTTGTATAAGCACCAGCCCAAGGAGCTGGTGAGTGGTGTAGAGTTGCTCTAGGTAATTAACACCTAAAATCCTGCATGCACCGGTCCTTTTCTTTGGCAGGGTCTAGCACAGTTGTTTGGCACAGCTGGATTAAGCTCTGTGACTTATGAGGCCACAACATGGTGTGTAATTGAGGATATAAAAGATAGGATGTAGCATGACTATGTGTGACCTGTGATGCAATGTGACCATGACTGTGAGATGTCATGTATGGGCTTGAGCTTGAACTTGTATTTGGACTTGAATACTAAAGTCTAGACTTCCTGGACTTAGTCGTGACTTGGACTTGTTGACTGAATTAATACTTTAACTTGTGAACTTGTTATTACAGAGGTGAGCCAGAGGCCTTTATATACAAAAACCAAGCAATGATGAAAAATGATGCGAGAGGCTGGCTATGTCAGTTGAGTGTGAGAACAAAGTATTCAAAAGAGCAAACTATGGAGAAACTCTAGAGAAATAGTACAGCATCGAGGCTGTGCGAATAGAGGCTAGGGGCTATGATAGGGGGAGACTAACCAAAAAGGTAAGAATGATGAGTAATAACAAGAAAAGACTAACAGAATAGGAAACAGGTCTGAGTCAATCCAAGAAAAGGGAAAACATATAAAGGAAACCATAACGAAGTCCACCAATAAACTTCTAACAACCTTGTCTACTACTCCTGAGGGGCCTTAGGATGAGTCAGGGGACTGAGTCATCTTGGAGTGTTTCCAGGTCACAGGCAGCATATCTTCTGCAATTTCTCCAGTATCCAATCCAAGGATAGGGGTCTGGGAGTAGGAGGACTAATGGGTATACGGTCATATACTCTCATTTTGTATTTAAGAGTGAGTTGAATGGAGTGGGCAGGGTAATCAGGATGGGATGGTGCCCTGAACTCTGCCTTGTATTCCACTCTACTCCTATCATGATATGCTGGTCTAGACATCGTTCCAAGAAATATGTATGGTTCTTGGCTTTCTGGGAAATAGACTGCATCCCCTATTGCATATGACTGAGTGTGGATTGGATGGGATCTTCTTCTGAGTGAGAAATGTGCTGGGGGAGGTACGCAAAAATCATTAATGATATGTTAATGGTTCTGCCTGGATCTGTGTATCCTGGGTGTTGTAGCATTGTATGGGAATGAGCTCTGAAGAAGACATGATGACAAATTGGGAGTCTGAAGATTGGAGTACCGAATAGAATGGTTGGCTGTGTGATGTGACAACAGTGAAGGTGAGATGGGCTGAGCGCCATTAGAGTCTAATTTAGAACATGGTTAATATCAATTTCTTTACTGTCAGTGGTATATGTCAGGGTTCGGTAATGCTGAAGGTGCTGGCAGGAGTCAGCCAAGTCCTGCAGGCCAGTAGTAGTGGCTTTGGCTTCAATGTACTCATGTTTTGCACCCTACTCTCCATGCATGCCATCAATTTGGGACAGAAGAGGAACTCAGTAGAGTGATGAGGATGTCGGCCCAAGTAGAGGACTTTAACAGGGAAGGTAAGGTAAAGAGGCCTAAGCCTAGTCAAGTCCCAGCATGAGGAAGTATGTACATCCATGTGCTACTTATATAGTTTAAGAGGCGGGATGTGGAATAAGGAATGAAGAACAATAAGATATGCAGAGCATGTGGGGGTATTGTCCACAATGGTTAAGAATAGAATGGAGGAATGTAAATGAGGATAGAACAATGAAAATAGAATAATAGGAATGTGGCCAAGAATAGGACAATAGGGAGTGACCAACTATAAAACAATGGGACCATGGCCGAGGATAAAACAATGATCAAATATCCTGAGGTAAGGCAGGCAGAGAGATAAGGAGTAGGTGGGGTGGTGTCAAGCTTCGGTAATGCTGAGGGATCAGACGGGGAGCAGCCAAGTCCTGCAGGCCGGTAGTAGTGGCTTTGGCTTCAACATACTCATACGTTGTACCCTACTCTCTGTGTGTGCCACCAATTTGGGACAGAAGATGAACCTGGGAGAATGTCAAGAATGTCGGCCCAAGTAGAGGACTTAACAGAAGGAGGGAAGCAAAGGGGCCTAAGCCTAGTCGATACCCAGAATGAGGAAATATGTACATGCATGTCCTACTTATATAGGTTCAAGAAGCAACATGTGGAATAAGGAATGTGGGACAATAAATGTGGGACAATAAGGTATGTAGAGCATGTGGGTAATGTCCACAACGAGTAAAATTAGAATGAAGAAATGTAAATGGGAATAGGACAATGGAAAATAGAATAATAGGAATGTGGCCAAGGATAGGACAATAGGGGGTGCCTGACTATAAAACAATGGTTGCCACTGAAGATAAAACAAGGACAGGAAGTCCCAAGGTGAGGCGGATCAGAGGATGAGGAGTAGGCATGGTGGGATTAATGGATGGTAAGTTGCATAGAGTATGTGAGGGGTAATAGATAAGGAATGTGGGTGGTGGATGTGCCGAACTGAGACCACATACAAAGTGACACATACGGTGTGGACACTTGTGCATGGATATAGGATGACTGCTCGGTTGGCACTGCCGAATTACTGGGTCTCGGTACATGTACTTGACAGTACATGTAATTGACACCTCTCAGGAGTAGTGGACTAGGTTGTTAGATATTTATTGGTGGAATGTCTTATTGTTCTTTTTATATATTTTCCCTTATCTCAGCATGACTCAGACCTCTTTCCTATTCTGCTAGTCTTTTCTTGTTGTTACTTATCATCCTTCTCTATTTGGTTAGTGTTTTCCTACCATAGTTGCTCATTCTTGATACCCTACCATTTCTCCAGAGTGTTTTTCATAATTTCCTCTTTAGTATACTTTGTTCTTGTGCTTTATCATTCAATTGGCATAGCCAACCTCTTGTATCATTTCACATCATTGCTTTGTTTTGGTATATAAAGCCCTCTGGCTCACCTCTGTAATAACGATTTCTCAAGTTAAAGTCCTAAGTCAAGTCTCCAAGTCCAAGTCAAGACTAGGTCTTGAAACATCTAGACTCTAGCACAAGTCAATTTCAATTTCAAGTTCTATTATTAACCATATACATGACCTATCATGTCACGGTCATGTTCACATACTCATCACTCACATCTGTTAGTCTCATCATAGGTCAAGCTGTTGGGGAATGGGGAATTCTCTAACAGATATGAAGGGCCATCAGATCAGGGATTAGCATAAAAGATTCCAAACCTCTCTCACTCAGAAAATAATCCAACAAATCAGTCTAAAGTGACTACCAAAAAAAATATGATAAATTTTGGCTGGCCATTTAAGAGTGAATTACTCAAAGTAATTAACTCTTAAACCATCAAGCACTTCAAGCCTAAGAAAATCCTCCAAAAACACTTATACTTTTCGTTTATTTCTATTTTGGACCCACAAGGACCCACAGCCTGGCACCAAACACTTACACATGGAAAATGGTGCCAAACTGCTGGCTCAAGACTGATTTGTACAACAAATTCCTGGGTTTATTTAATAACTATTACACATAAGGTCAGCCCAGAAGCTTGGCTCACTTACTATTACTATTTTGTGACTTGAACAGTCACAAGACTACCAGCCGTGGGAATATGACTCATTAATGACTATGGGGTGGCTCATTAATGACTATAGGGTGATTCATTAGTGACTACAGGGTGACTCGTAACTGCCACAGGCTTCTAGGACTTTCCATTCCTTTCCATACCCTTCCACTAATTTCAGGAAAGCCTTGCCTTATTGGGGAGTTACATAATTAGCATAGAATTAGTATAAATAGAGACTAGTTCTGTAGCCTAAAATCAATCTTATCTTCACCCATAATCCGCTGGATTATCTAGTGCTGCCAGCACTCTCTTAAGTAGGTCGCCAACCACTAAGACTCATCAAGAGGTTTGTTCATGGAATAGATCTCGACCCTTCTATGTGGTGCAAGGTTTCTTACTGTCAGGCACCAGTACTGCCAACAATACATAGGCCGAGCATTATAGTAATAGTTCTGGCTTCACGATGCTGGTGGGAAGTGGGCAAGTCCTGCAGGCCAGTTGTAGTGGCTTGGCTTCAACATACTCATGTGTTGTGCCCTACTTTCCATGCATGCCACTGATTTGGGACAGAAGAGATACCTGGGAGAGTGCTGAGAGTGTCGTCCTGAGTAAAGGACTTTAGACAGGAGAAGGGGGCACAAGAAGGTATAAACCTAGTTGATTTCCAGAATCAAGAACCATCTACATATATTTGCTACTTATATAGGTTAATAAGTGAGGTGTGAAACAGGGTGGCACAAGGAATGGAGAATAATAAGGTATGAAGAATCATGTGGAGGTATTGTCCACAATGATTAAGAATAGAACAAGGAATGTGGATGAGAATAAAATAATGAGGTGTGACCGAGAACAAAAGAGTGAGTGAGAATAGAGCAATGGAAAATGGCTGAATATAAAAAAATAGGGCCATGACCAAATAATAGGCAAGTAGTAAATGTCCCAAAGGGGATTGGTTACAGGGAAGGAAGGGGAATGAAAGAATAACGATGAATAAAAGGGGTGAGATGAGGAAAGTGAACCAAATGATGAGCCAAATGTACCAAGCTGAGACCACATACTAGTACTAGTGAGGAATGAGTTGTCACTGGTGTGGGATTAAACGGTAAGGGTCGATCGGTCGGTATTACTGAGTGAACCAGAGCTTGGTATCATGGGCTTGACACTTGGCCAAAATATAAAAGGTACATAAAACATCATAAAAGAACTAAACTAGATTTTATAGAACATCCGTGGAAATAATCCTAGGCAAGGGTAGAATAATAGTTCACAAACATAAACTATTATTCCTACATGTAATTGAGAAGTCACCTGCCAAGGCCCCCTTTAAACAATTCTTTTTAGACATCAACCCAGACAGGCATTAGCTTGCTGTCATCTTGTCAGAGAACTTGATTGTATTTTCTTCACACCAAAGTTTTGTCACAGCTCTTGGGTTACCAGCTTATGGTTCCAAAACACAAGCATACAGTCACACATTATGCTACATACCATTTTACATATTCTATTGACATGCTGGGTAGTGGCCTTATAAGTCACAGACATCATTCCAGCTTTCCCAAATGACTGCGCTAGATCTTACCACAAAAAAGAACCAGTGCATGCAGGCTTTAGGTATTAATTACCTAGAGAAAACCTACAGCACTTGCCAGCACTTGCACCTACCATATGTGCACCCACACCCTCTGCCTATGTTCTTCCCCATTCTCACCCCTCACCAGGTGCTATGCTCATCTGCACCTGCACCTACTGTCAGGCACTGAAAATGCTGACATTGCATAGGCCGAATACTATTGCAATAGTACTGACTTCACAATGCTGGTGGGGAATTGGCCAAGCCCTGTAGACCTGTCAAGTACATGTACAGAGCTTCAGTTTACTTGGTAGTGCTGACTAAATGATCAGTCTAATTCCATGTACAAGTGACCAAGCCACACACAAGTCACTTAGTACATCACTCTAAGCTCAGCAAATTCATCATCTACACATCCTATTCCTATCTATCATCCACTCTTCCCTCATTCATTATTTATTATTCCCACCCCATTTATTCTTTATCTCTTGGCCCATTTCACCTCAGGACATTTTCTAAAATCTTATCCTTGGCCATGACCCTATTGTTTTATATTTGGTCACTTTCTATTGTCTTATCCTCAACCACACTCTTATTATCTTATTTGTCTACATTTTCATTGTTCCATTCTCATCTGCATTTCCTTGTTCTATTCTTGAACATTGTGGACAATACTTCCACATGCTCTTCATACCTTATTATTTTCTCCATGTCTTACACCACCCTGATTCCACATCTTGGTTCTTAACCTATATAAGTAGTACATGGATGTAGATATTTCCTCATTCTAAATCTTGACTTGGCTTATGCCTTCTTGTCTTCCCTCCTCCCATCTGAAGTCCCTTACTCAGGCCAACACTCTTGGCACTCTCCTGGGTATCTCTTCTGTCTGAAATTAGTGGCACACACAGAAAGTAGGGTGCAATATGTCAAGTACATGTACTGAGCATCAGTTCACTTGGTATTGCTGACTGAACAATCAGTCTAATTCCATGGGTAGGTGACCAAATCATGTACAAGTCACTTAGTATGGTCTCAGCTTGGCATGTTTCTTCATTCACACTTCTCACCCCATTCCTCACCCACTCCTCCTTCATTCATTATTCTGTATTCCCTACCTGTTTATTCATTACTCCTCAGCTGCTTTATCTTGGGACATTTCCTATTGTTTTATCCTTGACCTTATTGTTTTATATTCAGTCACTTTCCATTGTCTTATTCTTGTTCATACCCTTATTATCTTATTCCCAACCATATTTCATTGTTCTGTTTTTGTTTACATTTCATTGTTCTATTTTTAAGTATTGTGGACAATACTTCCACATGTTCTCCATAGTGATTGGTGCGGGTATTGGAAACCCGCGCGGGTAGCGGGTACGGGTAGCACGGGTAAGGGTCAGGGTCCGGAATTCCAACCCGGCCCAAACCCGTACCCGCAGGTGGGTACGCTTATATAACCAAGGTTCAGCACTAACCTCACTTATATAAGCAAGGTTAGTGCTGCACCTCGGTTATATAAGCACATTTAGCGCTGAATTTCAATGTCCAAATGATGTAGCCAGCACGGGTTCTTACTGGGAATCATGAAAATTTGATTCCACAACCTGACCATGGTTTCATGCGGGCTCTAGAAACCCAACTCACTAAAAATAGGGCTCTTCTAGCCCCAGGTTGCCAGTTCATACTCCAGGCGTATGGCGCGTAAGGTGTGTATGATGCATATGGTGTGTACGGCGCATACGACGCATACGATGCATACGGTGCATATGGCACGTACGACATGTACGACACGTACAATGCATACGACGTGTACGATGCATACGACATGTATGATGCGTACAACGTATACGGCGCGTACAACGTGTACAACGTGTATGGGGTGTATGACGCATATGGGGTGTATGATGCATATGGGGTGTATGACGCATATGGGGTGTATGACGCATATGGGGCGTACAACACGTATGGGGCATACGACGCATACGGCACGTACAGCACGTATGGCGTGTACGACACGTATGGCATATATGGTGCATATGACTCATACAACTCATACGGAGTGTACAGCGCATATGGGGCATACGACGCATATGGTGCATACGGTGCATATGGCGCATATGACGCATATGGCGCATATGGCGCATACGGCGCATACGGCATGTACGATGTACGATGCATACGACGCGTATGGCGCATACCTCACTGATTCTGCCGGCCTCAGGGGCAATCAGCTCTGTCCTGAACCTGTGGGTAAGAACAATACCCATTGTGGGTCATGGGTAACAGCAATACCCGTTAAACCTGTGGGTACCCGTACCCATACCCACAATAACCCACTACCCGTTGCTAAGGGTATGGGTATTCTTGGGTATGGGTATGGGTAGGCACAAAATACCCGGGGGTTACCTGTGCCAATCACTAGTTCTCCATGCCTTATTGTTTTCACCATGTTTTATGCCACCTTGATTCCACATCTTAACCTATATAAGTAGAACATGGATGTAGATAGTTCCTCATTCTGAATATTGACTTGGCTTATGTGTCAAGCACATGTACCGAGAATGTCTATTCGGTAGTGCTGACCAAGCAACCATTCTATTTCCATGTCCAAGTGTCCACACCGCATCCATATCACTTGGTATGCCAGTCTCATCTCAGCACATCCACCACCCACATGCCTACTCCTCACCCCTCGGTCCATCTCACCTTGGGACTTTCTGTCCTTGTTTTATTCTCAGTCACAGCCCTTGTTGTATAGTTGGGCACTTCCTATTGTCCTATCCTTGGCCACAATTCTATTCCCACACCCATCGGCATTCTTGGTGCCTGACACAACACACGAGTATGTTGAAGCCAAGCCACGATCGGTCTACAGGACTTGGCCAATTCCCACAAGTATCATGAAGTCAATATTGCAATAGTACTCGACCTACATTGTTGGCATTCTCGGTGCCTGACAAGACCAATCGGGGTGGATTGGCTTCAATATACTCGTGCATTATGTCCTAATTTCCATGCATGCCATTCATTTCAGAGAGACAAAGAACTCAGGAGGATGCTGAGGGTGTTGGCCTGAGTAAGGATGTCAGACAGGAGGGGGGAAGGCAAGAGCCATATGCCAAGTCAATATTCAGAATGGAGAATTTATCTACATCCATGTTCTACTTATATAGGTTAAGAAGTGAGATGTGGAATCAGGATGGCATAAGACATAGAAATGAGAATAAGGTATGGAGAGCATGTGGAAGTATTATCCACAATGATCAAGAATAGAACAATGAGTATAAACAAAAATAGAACAATAGATTATGGCCAAGCATAAAATAATAGGAGTGTGACTGAAAATAGAACAATAGAAAGTGACTGAATATAAAACAATAGGGTCATGACTGAAAATAAGTGAATAGAAAATGTCCTGAAGTAAAATGGGAAAAGGAGAAGATTGAGAATATAAGAATAAACAAAGATAGAGGGGATGGGATAAAGGGAAATGGACCAAGTGATGAACTGAATGTACCAAGTCAAGACCATATACTAGTGAGGAATGACTTGTCACTGGTTTGTGGGATTAAATGGTAGAGATTGTTCAGTCAGTATGACCAAGTAAACTGAGGCTCGGTGCCATATACTTAATACCTATCACACATGCACCTGCCGTACCCATTTTTTATTATTAAGTTGAGGGCTCCCGATGTATGGCTTTGATTTATCTATGTGAGTTATGGCCTTTCTCACTGAATTATACAGACTTTCCAATCTCATTAAATAGCATTGCTTCCCCATGATATTTTCTATTCTTATAACATTTCTAATATCATGTTGGAGCATCTGCATCTCCTTCTTGTTGAAAATGAACCACCAAAATGACATGCATTCCATTTCCTACCTTGGTGTCATCTGTATTTCCAAATACATGTCAATCTCTATATATACCCATGTTTGGTCTATAAAGCTGCAACAATTTCAGGTGAATATCACTATTGACTTACTCTACTGATTAACTCAAGCTACCCTTTTATAAGTATAATTCATAATATCATCACATTTGTACAGCCTCTTTGGGGCAGGAAGTTTATCTCAGATATCTTTTATTATACCCAGCAATGATAATGCTAGTGGGGAAGAGCCTAAAATACTATACTTCTCCCAGAAATTGCACGAGCTGATGTTTCAATTGTAGGTATGCATTCTTTTTATATGTATCTCACTCATGCTCACCTTGTGACAGCCAATAGAACCTTATGAAAACATGTTCTACACTTTCCACACATGAGCTCAATAAATGCTGTGATATGATTTTAGGGGTGAGTGCAGGCTTACAAAGGTGTCATACACTCACCACATGCAATCACTGTAGTTCAGGATGAATCTGGAACCCTTGTTCTTCAGATAAGTTATGAACTCTAGATGAAATGATTGGTTGTACTAATTGCTGATCACTGTTTTTTAGTCATTGTGAAAGGGATATCCCTGCAGAGGATATACTATCCTTTGAGGGATTGGACAATGCTATGAGCCCTACAACAGGCCATAGACACAAGGCATGCCTGAACATTCATGACTTTTTCCTGACAAATATATTTAAGGCAAATAATGCAGGTGCAGGTGCAGGTGTGGGTGCATGGGTGGCAGGTACAGGTGTGGGTATAAGTGTAGGTATAGATGAAGGTACAAATACAGGTGTGAGGGTGGTAGGTGTGAGTGAGGGTGCAAGTGTGTTACAGTTTACTAGAAGTTGACCCTGGGGTAAACATATGGATCACAGCACCAGCTTGTATGAACTTCAGAGTTATGGTATAGGTGGCATGTAGGGAATAGCATGGGTTAGGCCAACCCACCTGGGTCACTGGCTCAGGTGTCCTTGGGTTTGGATGCAGGTCAAGCTTAGAGCACCTGTGCCCTGGGCCTAACCCACCGTGTCAACTATGTACATATGTGTTAAGATCTGTTAAGATCGCATATCCGGCGCTTAGTTAGTGCTTCTAGGATTGTTTCCGAGGGTTCCAAATGGCTTCCGGAAGTCCTTGTTCCTGGAGTATTCGGGAATCGGAGGTCAGTTCAGACGGAGGTGTGGAAGTGCAGAAGCATGGGGGTTTCAGACTGTTCATGGTATAGGTAGATCGACTAGTCATTCAAGTGATACGAAGTTGCAGGGACTGGCTTCAACTTATGTGTTGCACCCTCCTCGATCGTCTGTCCCTAATTTCAGAAAGTTGGAAAGTTACTGGAACTGAATTGGAACTATGATACAGAACTAATTTGATATTTGTACTGGCAAATAGTCCAGTCGACTAGTGTCTTATATACATGTATCTATCCTTGTACTATCTTGTGCTGAGTAAAGACAAGGAGACGGGAAAAATACAAGGGGCTAATGGGGGGTGAAAACAAGGGGCGAGGTACGTGTCGATCTTAAGGTTGTTTATGTGCGGAACCTTGATTTCCGGAGTTGCAGAAAGTGTTGGGGTCAGATGTCATGGTTTTCCGGTCGGGTTTGCAGAAAGTCTGTTTTGAGGGGTGGTCCAAATCGGTTCATAACAATATGCATATGCATGCATATGACACACATGTGTTAAAAACTAGATAAAAAGTAACTATGTAAAGAGAAATAGGTCAAAAAATGGAGGGTAGGTTTCAGATAGAGAATACTTACTTCAGTCTTTGACATAAAAGACTAAAGCAAGATAGAACCAAGGCATTGAATTTTTATATACACCCCTAAGTGAAAATTATAATGAAACTCCAAGTGAATCCATTCTCACACCATGAACAATATTGTTCCATAACAACCCACAGATGTTTGGTCTGCAAGACAAGAAAATAAAACATACTAATCTTCAACAGGTACCCCATGCACACATGTATAACAAGACCACACCATATGTAAACTTCTGCTGACATTATTTTTAAACAGGATAATGATCCAAAGCATACCTGCAAAAAGGCCAAGGAATGGTTTGCAAACAACCATTTTGAGGTTCTTTCATGGCCAGCACAGTCTCCAGATCTTAATCCAATTGAACATTTATGGTGTCATCTGAAGAGGAAGCTTGGAGAGTACAATCAGCCACCAGGAAGGATAATAGAGCTTTGGGAGAGGATACAGGAAGTTTGGGACAAGATAGAGCCTTCAGCATGTCAGGGATTGATTGAGAGTATGCTTAGGAGGGTTTTAGCTGTGCTGAAGGTAAAGGGGGATATACCAAATATTAATTATAATGATTTTTTAATCATCTAGCCAAGAGTAACAAAACTGATTCAATGAGTCACTGTCAAAAGATTGAAATATCTCACCCAATAAAAATATTACATAAACATAAGGAGAACAATCGAAAGGTGAGATACAGAGGTATCTGTGAGAATATTCTCAGATTTTATAGATTTTTATTTGGTTCATAAAATTTGGAGCAAATAAAAAATGCCAAACATCAGACGAGTTTTGTGAGTCACTGTACATGCATGCACTAATGCACCATACATCCATGCACCAATGCACCATACATCCATGCACCAATGCACCATACATCCATGCACCAACATTAGCATGTCATATGTGCATGTACTGACACCAATGTGCCATACATGCACATGCTAACACCAATGGACCATGCACATATGCACTGACACCAATATATGGTACATGACATCATGTTCATGTTGGCATGTGCAGGTGTGGCACATACCTGACACCTATCTACCCATGCGAAACAAAAACCATGGGTTGGATGCAGGTCACCAATGTTTGACCTGTGGGTGAACCATGCCATTCCCTAGTGGCACGATCAAAGTGTAGATTTTTTCAACACATCACAGTACTGTCTTGTCTTGGTTGAAATTACACTCTACCACAATGTAACTCTTCCTTTGATTTTCATGAGGATCAGGATTCAGTAACCTCAATCTTAAATGGATTATTGAGTTTGCCTTGTGCTCCCAGATTAACATATCATCATGTGAGTCAAGACTGTTGTCTATGGGAGTCCAATAATTGTAAAAGAAAGAAAGCTACCCACATGGATAACAGTACTGCAATTCTTTAAATTTCAAGTTATTGTTGTTGAGATGAATGACAGAGGAAATAAGAGAGTAGGGAAAGTAGCATAGGGGATTCATGAGATTAGGAACATAAAAGGTAGACAAATGCAGTTTAGAGAGACTGGGAACATAGATGAGGATACAAGAATGCATCAAAATAAACAAAGGTATATTAGAAAGAATGAAGAATTACATACCATTATATTCCACATAGATACCAAAGTAGCAGGTCAAGAATGGCAGCCTATATGCTAGGCATCTATGGAGATGGGGAGAATACAAGGGCTGGGGGGATACTTACTGTACCTAGAGCAGGGTCTATGGGGCAGAAATAGGTCAGAGGACACATAGAAAGAGTGAGACATAACACCCATATGATGGGAAGCAGAAAAAAAGGCAGAGAGATGGTGTGATGGCAGTATAAGACTTAGGAAGGTGATAGACATGGAAGAGCATTTTTCACCTAGTTAAACTACACAAACAGGAATGGACAGGAATATATCATAACACAGTGACCCAGATCAGGTCAACCACATGTGGACACTGTCTCAGGATAGTTGCACATAGTCTTATATAGGGAATGGCATAGGTCACCCATGGGTCAAATATAGGTGACCTGTATCCAACCCATGGGGAACCCAAACCCATCTACCTATGTTTTTTTCCATGGATAGATGGGTGTTGGGTGGACACCACACCTGCACACATGACACCACAGGTTGGGCTGGGTTGTGGGTGCTCTCAGCTCCTGCTGTGGTTTCCAAAACCCTGCTCTTCCTCTATCATTTCCTCCACTTGTGTCACCACCTCAGCCTTGGTTGGACATTCTAGGGCTAAGGCCCAGGGTCCTGTGTCTATCAATGCTAGGAGTTTGGGTAAAAGCTCCAGCTTCTCTTCCACACTCATGGTTCAGATATCGAAAAAATAAGGGGATTTACATCAGTAGAAGGTTACTAGCATGGTACTCTTGGCCCAAGCTCTGTCTATGTCAAGATTCGGTGACGCTGAGATATCGGTTAAGTCCTGCAAACTGTTACGGGGTGGCTAGGCTTCAACATGCTCTTGTGTTGCGCCCTGCTCTTCTGTGCGTGCTACTAATTTGGATAGCGAGAGGAGCCTTGAGGGGATGCCGAGGGCGTCGGCTCGAGCAAAGGACTTTAGAAATAGAGAGCAGACAAAGGGGTGCAAATCAATTGATATTCTGAGTGAAGAACTATCTACATACATCCCACTACTTTTATAGTTAAGAAGCAAGATGTGGAACAGGGTGGCGTAAGGAATGGAAACAATAAGGTATGAGGCAACCACATGGAGGCATTGTCCACAGTGATCAGAAATAGAATAAGGAATGTAGGCAGTATTAGAATAATAGAGTATGGCTGAAAATAAGATAATGAAATGGTGGGCGGGAAAAGAACAATAGAGGATGGCCTAAGATAAAACAATGGCAATGGCCAGGACAATGAGTGGCTGTCATGTTGTTCGGGGGAAACCGGTAAAGGAGTGGATAGGGGGGTGAAGGAACAATGAAAGGGGGTGTACGAGGGGAGTGGTCCATATGATGTACCGGATGTGCCGAGCCAAGGCTGTGCGGTGGTGCGAGATAATGTGGGTGAGGGCCGGTTGGTCGGTATTCCCGAGTGAGTCGGTACTCGGTGTTGCGGGCTTGACAGTCTACCTCCATGGGATTAGGTCCTTCCTTTGGGTAGGCTATGGGCATTGTTGCAAAATCAGTAGTGCCAATATTCTGGGTTATGGGATCCAGTTGTCTTGGGGGGTTGAGGAAAAACCTGGAGAAGGTCATCAAGGGTCAAGGGGTTGATTGAGTGGGGTTTCTTCTGGCCTCTACAAATGCTTCCTTTGCTTCCCAATCTCAGTCAACCTTTCAAGTTGCTTCATACCACCCTTGTGGGTCATTAGATTGAGGGGCTCTGTTCCCAAGCAAGGCCACTGTGGTCTGTATCCATTGTTTAAGGCCTTTTTGAAACTTAATCACAGTCATTTTATCATTGTGATACTCAGTCAGGTTCACCAGTTCTACAAAACAGTGATGTACTCTTCTACCAAACCTCTGCCATAAAACCATCCTGTTCCTTTACGCTGCTCTAAGCTGAGAGCTGTTCATTTTTCAGGCAGAAGTGCTCCACTAGGTTGGATTCAAAGGCTTTCCAGCTGAAGTAGTAGGGCTGTCAAGCTCTCTCACTTTATAGTATTTTGTTGGTGAACTGGTCTGCTTGCCTAGATTTGAAATATATACAAGGCCCAGTAAATGCAGGCTTGGTCATTAAGGAATTGATTGCCACAGATTGTGAAGTAGATGGTGCAGGAGTTGAAGAAGGCCCAGTTTTTCTCTCAATCTCTGTCAAAGTCTGAAGTGTTGCAAAAACGCAGGTATTTTTATTAATAGAGTCTAGTTACCCATCTAGTTACCTGCTACTGCACTATTTTCCCTGAGACCCTAAATATTTACTATAGCTACCTTACTTGTATTGTAGTAAAAACTCACTGGTAAAAAGCCCAGTCACACTGTTAATGAGTCTGTTGTCTTAATGGCCAATGAGCCCAGTGTTTCCTCTGTTGAGTTGCTCTCTGCTTTCCTATTCCTCCCCCACATGTTTCTATACTGGACAGTTGTATGCAGCACTTGAGAAAGGGGGGTGATGTAAGGGGACAACCCATTTTCTATACTGAACATGAACTGAAGGGTGCATCTCAGGCACCCTCTTCAATGACCAGGGCCCTAAACTGAGCTGATCAATTGTGGCCCCACATGGTGCCAAGGGGAGATACTGAAAACCTCAGGCCAACTACTGGGAGATTGGCTTGTGAGGAGTTGGGTTTGTGTCAAGCTTTGGAAGTGCTGAAGATACAGGTGGAGAGTGGCCAAGTCCTGCAGGTCAGAAGTAGTGGCTTTGGCTTCAACATGCTCATGCATTGCACCCTACTTTCCATTCATGCCACCAATTTGGAATAGAAGGGATACTCAGAGAGTGTCAAAGGTGCCGGCCCAAGTAGAGGACTTTACAGGGGAAAGGGAAGGTAATGGGCCTAAGCCTAACCCAGAATGAGGGAGTATGTACATGCATGTCCTACTTATATAGGTTAAGAAGCGACATGTAGAATAAGGAATGTGGGACAATAAGGTATGCAGAACATCTGGGGGTATTGTCCACAATGAGCAAAAATAGAATGGAGGAATGTAGACAGGGATAGAACAATAAAAAATAGAATAATAGAAATGTGGCCAAGGATAGGACAATAGGGAGTGACCGACTATAAAACAATAGGGTTGTGGCCAAGGATAAAACAAGGACAGGATGTCCTGAGGTGGGGCAGGTTGAAGAATAAGGAATGGATGGGGTAGGATTAATGGGTGGTAAATGAGGCAGAGTGGATGAGGGGTAGGGACGGGGAATGTGGATGGTGGATGTGCTGAGCCAAGACCAGCGTACCAAGTGACTTCCATGTGGCTTGATACTTGTGCATGGGTGTAGTCTTCAGCACTGCCAATTACCAGAAACTCAGTACATGTACTTGACAGTTTGCATACCTTAGGGCCCAGGCAGAAGGTAAGGTATGTGTCAGGAACCGTACGCCAGCAAGCCGACTATTCAATTCAGCCCACTCAGCCCAACTCCGCTCTTGCTCGCTATTCAACATAATGCCCTCAGCCCACGGACTATATGCACCTCATGTATCCATCTTGGCATCACGTGCTCCTGTCAATTTGCTCCACTCGTTTACGTCACATTCCACATGCTCACTTTTCCATTCCGTCCTCATTTAAGTTTAATATCTTTCATTTTGTTTCATTTCATTTTCATCTGTTCACAATTCCGTTCACTCCTTTATATTTGATCTGCTATTACATTCCTTAGGGTAACTTCATTGGGAATCTGAGTGACACATCACTCAACAATGTCACAGAGGAGATCATTATTTGGGATGTAGTATTTCTGTTTCTCGCTTTTCACGTTCCTTGGCTTTCTCATTCTATTATAGGAATCCCTTCAACTCCTAATAGATTAGAAAGTAGTATAAAAGATCTTGTACTATTAGTTCAGTCTTCAGTCAGAAAATCAATCTTAATTTTGACTAAGTTCCTCTGTTCACTTCAGTCTCTCTTTGCTTTTATGAAATTTGGGGACCGTGCGATCTAAGTGGGCGCAATGCAATACGTTGAAGCCAACCCCAATCCAAACCTTGCCAATTGTCTCACCATTGGGAGATTTAATAATATACGATTACATTCTTTCTCATCATCGTAACAGTATATTGAAGAAGAAGTACATAGGTAAAGGGTATATAGGGTGCTGAGCTCACTGGGAAGGAATTTTAGGATTTCCTCCTAGGATTTCCCCCTTGTCAGGTGAGTTTATTCACTTGTGTACATAGTCTAGTGTCTAAAACCTAGGATTTTCCCCCTTGTCAGCTCTGTGTGATAAACCACAGATGCCACAGGGGTTGTCCTTACAAATATTGGACATCTAGGCCATTATAGCACTTATTCTTGCACTCATAGAACACAACTCCCTGCTGTAATTGGCATACTTGAAGTTGCTCACATGACCCTGATAAATATCAGGCCACATACATCATTGTCATCACTCACACCCCCAGACCAGGCCAAAATACACTGTAAAGTGTGGTACAAATTATTCATAACTTGTCTGAATTTCCTTGTTACCTCCAACCATCATCACATGGGCATACAGCCCCCTGCATATCTAACTGCTCACTAATGTAATCAGATGCATCATCAGGCCAAATCAGGTTAGATCCATCACCATCGACATTCAGGTCCCTGGAGGCAGTGGGAATAAATATTGAGGCATATCATGAGACACTCATGCCCATACTTAACATTGGGAGTGCCAGGAATACTTATACATGATCCTCACATCCCCACATAGCCCACATAGCTGCCTCCCTGGGTGGGCACTTAAGCAAACTCAAAACCTTCACAAAACATGATGAACCGCATATGCACAAACAAAATAAAAATAAAAACAAATAACAAATACAGAGTATCAGACAGATAGAATAGTTCCTCAAATTTCCTCAGCCATTATACAGCACATTAACCAAGAATTGTATGAGCAGCCTGCAAACCAATTGCTAGGGAGACAGAAGGGTATATAATATCGAAGAAAGCAAGAGTATCTTCAGTTACTTCTCTTCTGCTTCCCGTTGTTCTTGGTTTTTTTTTTCCCTCCCTTGTCCGTCTACATTTTTCCTTGTCCTTTGCTCACATCATCGTGTTTCCATCAACGTTAGTTCCTGAATTATAGTCAGGGTTTACATCTCTGACAATTGTAACAGGCCAGGCTACACTGTTGCCGCAACAGATGCTCAGGGTGTGTCATCTGTGGGTCAGTTCAATGTCCATCTAGTTCATTGGAATAGATTATAACTTGTGCGTGCTTGCTGCAACAGCACAGGATGCCTACCCTTGGCGATCCAAGAGAACAGGGGACCACCACCTGCTGAATGTTTCCGTTCCTTGTATTCAAGAGACCGAGTACGCTCCATGTGCTGTAACCGAGTTTATCCACCACATCATGGCATATGCTTTCTCCCATCGCCACATCCCAATGAAGAGATTATGCATAGGTCATCAAGTATGTGGAAGGTTCAATTCCAAATCTGATACAAACAGTTTCTTTAAATTTCCATAGAGATAGTTCCCAGCTGTCGCACCAGCATGCATGGCAAATATTTGCCGGGAAGAAACCACCATTATCTGGGTTTCGCTCCATCGCGCTGCATATTGCAACACTCAGATGAGAACAAAACGCAATGACAGGTTTTTGGGGACAGGAAGCGATTACCTGCATCGCTACCTGGCCGACGAGATGTTCCCCCACAGGAGGGAGCTTTGTCAACAATCCTCTGTGAGCCACCTTCTTGAGCATGATGCCAGCAGAGGAGAAACTGATGCTGTTGGTTGCTAGCATACCCCCACCCATGGCAAACAACTTTTCAGACAGAAGATATCACGAACTTCTGGAATTTCTGTTGCTTGAACCATGGTATCAGATGGAATTTGTGGGAAGCTACAATGTAGCTGGTCCACAGAATCAGTGCATACTCTCCTCGTCATTAAAATGAGACGGATACACAGATTGGACAGATTCCTTGGTTCTCAATCCAGAGATATTATAAACAAAAGTAGTCTCACGAGTGGCAATGTGCGTCACATGATGCATATGCCATCCAAAGTGAAATGTTTACAAGAATAGCCGGATTGCCCCGAGAATGTCACCAACGCATCAAGCGAGGACCCATACGGAGCACCAGAACCTGCAACTGCAAGTCCGATAGTCAAGACGGCCAAAGATATTTATCTGACCCAGGAGGCGACATGTAATTATTTGAATCAAGGTGGGAATGTGTGCGGGAAGAAGTTCGATGAAGCAAGAGACGCCGCCCGCCATTGGTTTAGGAGCCATGCGATGACGGAGTCACGGAAAATCGAACTGCGCACATTAACCACCCGAAAGGCAAAAATAATTACAACTGAAGCCAAGATCAAGGAGGAGAACAAGCATGGAGTGTACTGCCGGTTCATCGAGTGTCTGCATAGGACATCAAGGTTTTTTTTTGTCCGACACGACTCGGTGGTCCGATATCTTCTGAAAAGCTCCAAGAGTTGAATAAGAAGCCTAAGAGGACAGAGGCGCATGTGTGGGCCCACCACAACATGATAACCGGCCACCAGTCTCCCCGATACTCGAGAGATTGCTGGGAAGTGGCAATTTGACGGGTGCACCATGCCACCTGAGGGTCTATTTATAATGGGGGCCGGATGAGATTGTGGATGGATCCCGTTTTCTCCCGAGTGAATGTCTGCGATTGGTTGAATGACGTTTTACTTTATTGTTTCAAAGATTTTGCATGATATGAAGTTACAATATCGGATATCAATTTTAGGCACTACATTCAAAGAAAAACAGTGTATATGTATCAATTTGGTAATGAGTATCGCTGAGACCGAAACTTTAGGAGCGAAAGTCACACTTGCGAGCTCTCACTGTATGAAGGTGTTTAGTGTCGTCATTCAGGTATAGAGTCGAGAAAGACTACGTTCGGATCCCTTACGACTGACGACTGATCAGATTTGGAAATGATGCAATGACCATTGATATGGTGACGTCATACTCAACCATCTGGGGATCGTGAGGCACCAAAAGGCTTATCGTACTACGGGTGAAAAGCTCATCATTGGATGCTTGACTATCATGAATCCGTGGACGATTTTCGGCGCATTGAAACTCACGAACATATTGAAAGATACATCGGGGAACAGAACATGCTACAATCAGTACCAGGGAAATCGGGATGCCCCGGAAGTTCATGTTGAATAGGCACATTTCAACAATGTAAGTGCACAGCTGCATTAATTCGGCAGTAAAACAAAGATAACCAAATACCCTAAAATCTCTGGAGAATGCATGTCCATTTCGGAATAAGTCTGTTATGCCATTCGCTCCAGTGGGGACTCAATGGGGCCATCCACGATCTGACCGTCCCCACTATAAAATGGACCCTCAGGGGACCTATTTAATTGGCCAAATGACAGGTTCCCATTTCTCCCAATCGTTTGAGTACCCGAGAGATTGGTGATCGAGCTCGATGTACTGCAGGTCTTTTCTGGCGTGGCTGTCGCCCTTAACGTTTCGGTCTCAGCGATACTCATTACCAAATTGATGCATGTACACTGTTTTTCTTTGAATGTAGTGGCTAAGATTGATATCTGATATTGTAACTTCATATCATGCAAAATCTTTGAAGCGCTGGAGTAAAACGACATTCTACCACTCGCAGACATTCACTCGGGAGAAAACGGGGTCCATCCACGATCTCATATTGGCCCCATTATAAATACACCCTCAGGTCGCATGGTGGACCCGCCAAATTGCCGCTTCCCAGCAATTCCGCCACTCTTTCGAGTACCGAGGAGACTGGTGGCCAACTTCCATGTTGTTGTGGGCCCACACATGCGCCTCTTTCTTCGTCATTGCCTTGTTGAGACTCTTGGAACATTTCATAATATGTCGTACCAACGAGTCGTGTCGAACAAAAAAACACCCCGATTTCCT
>QLPG01019451.1:0-10600 GCA_003314385.1 Gomphus sp. MG54 | reverse complement strand
AGTTTTCGGCTGACGGGTGCGGTGTACGGGCGAACTGCCGTCGGTCGGGGTTTGAACACGGGGGTTCTCCTGACAGTAGGCATCCCTGGTCTATTCCTCTCGTGATCTCCATCATTGGCATAGTGAAGTTATCAAAGCTCATCATGGTGCAGTGGCCTTTGACTTTCCTTTTGATCCAGCTAGTGTATTCTGAAGGAACTCCTCTTAGGCATATACTGTATATTAGCCTGTCTAGAATAATGCTAGGGAAGGCTCCCTTGATGTCCAAGAAGAGGAGCCCTAAGACTTTACCACATCTCCATGTGTTCTTCGCTGCACTAATTGTGTAATAAATTGTTTCAGTAGCAGTATGGCCTGGCCTGCATCTGAAATGGTTATTGAGAAGGAGGTGATTTGTTAAATCCGCGTGTCGGCACTTAGCTGGAGACTTCCGGAAGGGTTTCAGAGGGTTCTGAAAGGTTTCCAAGGGGGGAGTTCATATTCCGAGGGCGGGGGAAAAGGATCAGAATCGGGGTCGGAATCGGAGTGGATGGAAGTCAGGGATGCCGGGGGTCTTGGGACTGTTCACGGTATAGGGTGGTACAGGTGGTTCGAGGTCGCAGAGACTTGGCTTCAACTTATGTGTTGTGCCCTCCTCAATTGTCTGTCCCTAATTTCAGAAAGTCAGAAAGTTTACTGGAACTTAATCGGAAACTACGATGCAGTATTAAGTCGATATTCATACTGGCGAATAGTCCAGTCGACTGGTGGCTTATATACATGTATCTAGTTCTTGTACTATCTTTTACTACGTAAAGACAAGGGGGGGAAGAGAGTGCAAGGGGCAATATAAAATGAAGAACAAGGAGTGAGGTACGCGATGATCCTGCGTGTCATCTATCAAAGGAATGGAACCTTGACTTTGGAGTCTTCGGAGGTTTGGAAGCATGGAACCTTGGAATGATGTATCGGACATCCGGAAATTGGTTATTCAGACTTTGAGCGATTGGAAAAGTCCCGGAAATAGTGCGGGTGGTTGTGGGGTTTAATGTGGGTTTATTTGGCAGCATGGGCCATAACATGAATGAGCTCTGTCATTTTCACTAGATCTTCAGTACACTTGATGATAATACCTTTCCAATAGTGTCTAACAATGCAATTGGTTAGTATGTGCCTAGGTGTTATGGCCCATGCCCTCAATAAACCCATATTAGTCCCCACAACCATCTGCACCTTTTCTGGTACTTTCCGACTGTTTAAATCCTGAAACAATTGCTTTCTGTAAATCCATTGCATTAACACAAAGTTCTGTAATCCCAAACCTCCATAACTCTGAGACCTAGGTTCTGTTCCTTTGATAAACAACATGCAGGATCATCACATACCTCACTCCCTTGTTCTTCATTCTCTATTAGCCCCTTGTACTCCTTTCTCCCCCTTGTCTTTACTTGGCAAAAGATAGTACAAGGATTAGTCACATGTATATAAGCCTCCAGTCAACTGGACTATTTTCCAGTACGAATATCGACTTAATCTGTATCGTAGTTTCCAGTAAACTTTCCAACTTTCCGAAATTAGGGACAGATGATCGAGGAGGGTGTGACACATAAGTTGAAGCCAAGTCTCTGTGACCTTGAACAACTCAAACAACTAGTTGTACGACCTAATACCGCAAACAGTCCTAAGCCCTCAGTGCTTCCTATCTTTCTGCCCTTCCATTTCCATCTGTGAACCCACAACCTCCAGTCCCTCTATCTCTGGAGTACCAAACCCCTTTATGGAAACTACTTGGATGCCTCCGGAAACCCTTCCAGAAGTATCTAGCTAAGTGCCTGATATACAGATTTAACAGTATATTCGTACTCACACTCCTGATCGTCATGAGCTCAAGATATGCATTCCAAGCCTACAGACACTCACCCAGGCATCCGCCTACTGTGCATCCATTCCCCAAGAACTGTCTGCCCCTGGACCCAGCTTTCAGACACCTCAGACCCCAGCACACCCTCCAGAACCTTCATCTAACTCTGGATTCACAAGTGCAGACCTACACCCATGCTCAGATATGACCAACCTGTTCCTTGTAAACCACCCCCTGGTGACTCATCAATCGTCACCTTCAGAGATGCCATCCACCTCAGGACCATCCTCAGTAGTGCCATCAACTTTGGGACCACCATCTGTAGCACCACCCCCTTTTGTATCTCTCCCCTACATACTACCACCCTTCGCACCTCCATTTGTTGCACCACTGCCTGTGGCATCACTGCCCGTCGCACCACTGCTCATTGCACCACCACCCATCGCACCACTGCTCGTTGCACCACCACCTGTTGCATCCCTACCTGCTGCACCATCCTCTATTGTCCCACCTCATGTCACACCACCTGCCACAGCACTGGTATCTCTCACACATCCAGGAGGGGCCCCCACCTTAGGACCAAATGATGTGCCTGACCTTACTCAGGCCCTCGTTATGCTGGCAAATAACCTGACCAGCCCCAGAAGATCAGCCTCCCACACCATCAAGGTCCAGGACCTGGATACCTTTGACAGATCTGACTAGAGGAAACTACAAGCCTTCCTAGTGCAGTGTAGTCTGAGCTTCTATGATTGCCCTGATGCTTTTGACTCCAATAGGACCAAGCTATGTACTGTTGTACCTGACCGGTACCGCCCTGTTTGAACCAGCCCTCACTGCTCCCAACCAGCCAGATTGGCTCTATGAGTATGATGAGTTTATCGTTGAACTCAAAACCAACTTCGGCCCCCATGACCCAGAAGGAGAGGCTGAAGCAGACCTTGAGAACCTCCACATGCGTGAGAACCAGCACATCACAAAATATGTAGTCAAATTCAATTGACTAGGCACCCATGTCCACTGAGGCAATGCCGCACTCTGTCGCCAGTTCTACAACAGACTCCCTGGCAGGATCAAGGATGAGATCTCCAGAGTAGGAAAACCCCACTCCCTGCTCCAACTCCACCTCCTGTCCCAATCCATCGATGCCTGCTATTGTCAAGCATCAGTAATGCCAAGGGGTCAGACAGATAACAGCCAAGTCTTGCAGGCCAGAAGTAGTGGCTTTGGCTTCAACATACTCATGTGTTGTACCCTACTCTCTGTGCATGCCACTGATTTGCAACAGATGGGATCCTCGGGAGGATGCTGATAATGCTAGCCCAAGTAGAGGACTTAACAGAAGAGGAGAAGGTAGAAGGGCCTAAGCCTAGTTGATACCCAGAATGAGGAAATATGTACATACATGCCCTACTTATATAGGGATAAGAAGCGACATGTGGAAGTATTCTCCACAGTGATCAGAAATAGAACAATAAAATGTAAATGAGAATAGAACAATGGAATATGGCTAAGAATAAAATAATAGGAGTGTGGATGAAAATAGAACAATAGAAAATGGCTGAATATAAAACAATAGGGCCATGACTGAAAAACAAGTGAATAGAAAATGTCCCAAGGGGAAATAGGAAAGGGAAAGGATCAGGAAGAGAAGAATAACAAGGATAGAGGGGATGGGATGAAGGGAGTAGACCCAAATGATAAACTGAATATACTAAGCCAAGACCAGTAAAGAATGAATTGTCACTGGTGTGTGGAAAAAACAGTAGGGGTCATTCAGTCAGTATTACCAAGTGAACTAAGGCTCAGTATTGTATACTTGATAGCATCCAACTCAACAAAGTGCTATGCCTGATGACCAAGTAGGAAACAGAACAGATAGAGAAAGTACCTTAAATGAATGCCTTTGGTGCTCTCATACACCTCACTATTGGCACTTGGCCCAATGTTGCATACTCTATTGCCAAACTTGCACAGTTCAATACTAACCCTGGTCAAGGACATTGGCAGGATGTTAAACACATCTTCAGATCCCTTAAGGGATTATGGATCTCAAGCTTACCTACTGTGCCAATAGCTCTCCATCCTTTCCTCACCCCTTCATCACCTATGGTGACTCTGACCATGCTGGCTGTAATAATACTGTTTAGGACTAGGAATCATGTAAGCAGCACAAATGCTACATTGAGAGGGTGTATTAGAATATGCATTGTACATTCTAACACACCCCCTCATTGTTGTATTTGTGTTTGTGCCACTTACATGATTCCTAGTCCCAGACAGTGTTGTTCAACTAGCATTTGACGCTCCACTGGTGGATATGTAATCAAGATGGGAACAGGAGCAGTCAGTTGGTCAAGCAAGAAGCAAGCGACAATTGCCCTCTCATCTACCGAAGCTGAATATATTGCCTCAGTTGCAGCTAGGAAGGAGGTTCTCTAGATGTGAATGCTATTCAAGGAACTGTACTTTGACATCAACAATCCATCACCAATGATGACAGACAATCGGTCTGTACTGGCTGTTGTCAAAAATCCTGTACACCACAGTCAGATGAAGCATATTGACACAGTCTCAGAATTGTCCATCAATAGATTATAGACCCCAAGCCTTTTCTCTGCATATAATACTGTCATATCATCCCTCCATGCACCAGCATCCCTCAGCATACTCTAGTATCACTTTCTCATCACACCTACTCTATATCCAGTCAACTCTATTGTGTTTGGTGTTTTGGTGACATGCACCCCATCCATTGCACATTCCCTATGCTTTGGGCACCTAATTAGACACCCATATGCCATGAACAGCCCTAATGTGTATATCTACCTCCACAGCTATCCAATATCTGCTGTGACACTCATTTTATCAGCAATATTACCTTTTTCAATATGACTAGATTGTATGAATGCAAGACCATGTTGACCAGATCCTAAGCATCTCAATTTGCAACTAATGCGCAAACAGCAAAACACAGGTTCACAACTAAAGAGAAATTCCCTCTGTTTTCTCACTCAATCCAATCGTTGTTATAGAATTAATCCATGACTAATGCATACGTGTGCATCCCACAGTAATTTGAAGATGCAGCAAATCGCAGCTCATCTCATTAATGGATGGCAGGTGTTGTTGAAATCTGTAGGTAACATATCATTGTGTTGCGTTCCACAAGTTCCACTCCCACATACCTATCACCTTATTGTCCAATTCCACACCATTCTACATGTTCCACATTTGCATGGTATATAATCACCATAGATGATTCATATCTCCTCAGTCGCATTCCACTTACTCGACTGAGGTGAGATACTTACATTATACATCTAACATGGACTCATATATACTCATTACATGTAGATATATGTTCTAGATATTGTTGAATACAAGTCGCATTCCACTTACTCGACTGAGATATACGTTCTAGCCTTCTACAGGTTATGGGCTACCCGTCCACGCTTTAAACAGGAATACCTAGAGTGTGGAATTACTACAAAATGAATGAGATCAAATTAAACACAAAAAATGTTGGCACACTCACCGCAGATGGCTGGACACTGTGGTCCAGGAAATGTAAATCAGTTCTCCGAGGATATAGCCTCTGGACATACATCGAAGGACCTGATTCCAAGCCACCAACTAATATGGTGGAGCTTGCCGAGTGGACCCGCATAAATGACCATATTGTTGGAGCCCTATGTCAAGTGGTTGACAACTCGTTATCTCAAGAAATAGAAAACCTCACCACAGCACATGAAGCTTGGGAATGCCTGAAGGCAAAAACATACCAAAGCGGCATCATATCCAAGTTCAATGCGTTACAAATGGCCATGCATACCCGTTTCACTACACCAGACACTGTACATGCAACCATCGCCGACATAAAAGATCTGATAGAAATCATATATGATAAGCAAGCCCCCACTAAAGATAAAATGGCTATAACCCTTTACCTTCATGCTATGGCAGATGGTGAATTTGACTGGTGTCAAGTACACGTACTGAGGATCCAATAACTCGGCGGTACCAACTAAAATACTCCATTAGTAACCAAGTACGAACCATTCAATGAGTTGTTCTTGGCCAGGTGCACATATCGGTCACACCCCTCATTCCCATGCCTACTCCTCACTCCTCGGTCCGCCTCACCTCAGGACTTCCTGCCCTTATGTTATCCTCGGTTATAGCCTTGTTTTACAATCAGGCATTTCCTATTGTACTAGGGCACGTCCTATTATTCTGTCCTTTGTTGTTTTATTTCCACCTTACATTTCTTATTCTAATTTTACTCATTGTGGACAATAACCACATGCTCTGCATACCTTGTTGTCCCACATTCCTTATTCCACATGTCACTTCTTAACCTATATAAGTAGGACATGGATGTACATACTTCTTCATTCTGGGTATCGACTAGGCTTAGGCCCTTCTTCTACCTTCTTCTCCTCTGTTAAGTCCTTGACTTGGGCCGGCATCCTCAGCATCCCCCCGAGTATCTGTCTGTTGCAAATACAGTGGCACGCACGGCAAGTAGGGTGCAACGCACAAGTACGTTGAAGCCAATGCCACTACTCTTGGCCTGCAGGACTTGGCCATAGTCCGCCCAACCTTTTGACAACACCCCTCGGCAGTACCGAAGTCCGTCAGTAATCCAACGCTTGACAACTGGCTGCGAAAGGTCATGATCAGTAATATGACATCAACATCTTCTTCCAAGCTTACACCGGATGAAATTACCTGTCAGTTAGCGGTTAGAGATAGAAGCACAAGAAGCTAAGCATCGAGATTCCATAAAAGAGGGGGAGAAACTTCTCGCTGCAAAGCAGAGGAAACCACGGGGACAAGGATCATTGACAAAATGCACGAATTGTCAAAAGTCCAGGCACAGTGCCGAAAAATGCTGGGAAGATGGGGGGGTAGTGCAGGGAAGGCTCCAGACTGGTGGAAAAATCTGCAAGAGAGAAAGGATGGTCAGAAAGAAAAGAAAAAGAAAGGAGAACAGGCTCACGCAGCTGTCACTGAAGTATCTAACAGTAGTACTGAGTCATGTGCACTTTTTTGGGAACAAATAACCTGTTCCTTGAACTGGGATGATACTATGGCATCCCAGACTGACCTTGCAAATGCAGTGTTCTCCGCTCCCTATATCCTCAACTCCGGTGCCACCAGCCATTTCTCCCCACACCGTAATGATTTTTCAGAACTCCACGAAATCCCTGTACACTCAATTCATGGAATAAATGGCTCTAGCATTTTGGCCACTGCCACTGAGACTATTCACGTCAGGTGTGGGAAAGGCTGTGGATTAACACTGAAAAAAAGGGAATTATACATACCTAATGCCTGACTCCGCCTGATATCCATTGGCTGCCTTAGCAACGATGAGCTTGAAGCCTCTTTTATAACCACAGTCTGCACTATCTGGCATGGTTCCAAGGTCATTGCAATGGGGATTCATCATGGCAAGGGTCTCTATAATCTCACTGACAATGTTTCAGTTGAGCAAGCACTTATAACACAAGCTGCACCTACCCTTGATACCTGGCACCGGCGCCTGGGACATGTAAACTATGCATCAATAATCCAAAGACTTGCCAAAGGTATGCCAGCCAGCCTTGCCTTCCTCCTGCAAATTTTCAAACACTGTATCCTTGCTAAACAGGCGAAGACTCCAATTCTGAAAACACGAGAAGGGGAAAGAGCTAAACAGCGAAAAGGTCTATTTGGACATTGCAGGTCCAGAAGATGTACAGACCCCAAATGGTGGACGCTACACCTTGAACTTCATAGATGATTACTCAGATAAAACATGGGTTTACATACTGAAATGGAAAAACGAGGCTGCAACAGTTTTTAAGCAATGGCTGGCAATGGTCGAGTGAGAGACAAACCAAAAAATTAGCATTTTTCGGACAGACAATGGTAGGGAATATACCTTGAAGGATTTTGAGGTGTACCTGAAAGACCAAGGCATCAGTCATCAAGTACCTGCCCCATACACTTCTTCCTAGAATGGAAAAGCAGAGAGACTTCACCAGACACTCTTTAATCGCGCACGGGCCATGATGTCAGAAAATAATTTTCCACCCAAACTGTGGGGGAAGTGCATCCTAATGGCAGCATACCTCAAAGACAGAACACCTACCCGATCCCTCAAAGACAAAACACCTTATGAAGCTTACTAAAGTGTGCGTCCAGACATATCACACCTTAGAGAAATTGGGTGTCGAGCGTTTATGCTGATACAATCTGAATATCGACCGAAGATCTATAACCGTGCCATTGAGGGAATACTGGTCGGTTATTCCCAAAATTCGAAGGCTTATCGCTGCCACTACCCTAAAACTGGACGAATTATTATTACAAGGAATGTCACCTTCATTGAAACAAAAGATAAATACCCACAGGAATACCGACCTGGTGTACAAGTAGGTGATGAAGATGAAGATCTTAGTCAGGATGACCCTTTTCAACAGTTAGATAAGACTGGAAATGGAAGAGAGGAAAATGAGAAAGAATGTGAGGTTGGGGAGGACACAAACCCCTCAGGAGACCAGGAACTGATCCAACAGGAAGCTTCCAGTCTATGCAGGTCAAGCCGGAAGAGCAAACTATCGGCAGCTGGTGCTGCAATGAAAGGATTACCGCATGAGACTTTTTTGGAGAAGGCAAAGCGGGAGATAAGAGAGAAAAGAACAAATGGACTTTCCGGAGACAGTGCACTCACTGCATATGATACAGTCACTATTGCAACAGATATGGAGATGGATGAGTTTCTGGGTGTAGCGGAAGATGACCCACGAACTTACTGACAAGCAAAAAATGCCTACAATGCGAAAGAATGGGAGACAAGCTACGATGAAGAGATGGAGTCGATGCAATGACATGGTGTATGGACGCTTGTACCACACTCAGAAGTACCAGAAGGACACCGCATCCTTGGTTGCCATACCTTGTTCTTGCAGAAACGAGATGAGAAGAACAATATCTCACAACGCAAGACCAGAATAGTTGCCAAAGGGTACTCCCAGGTTGAAGGTATTGATTATACTGACACATTTGCGCCGGTCGCACGCCTGGAATCCATGCGGACAGTGTTGGGACTGGCAGCTTCTCTTGACTGGGAAATAAATCAGTTTGACGTCAAAACTGCATTCTTACATGGTGACTTATCTGAAGAGATCTTCATGGAACAGCCAGAAGGTCACAAGGAAAAAGGGAAGGAGAGATGGGTATGCAAACTCCACAAATCACTATATGGCCTACGACAAGCTGGCCGATGTTGGTACACATGACTTTACGATGAGATGTGCCGAGCAGGGTTCACCAGAGTCAGCATTGACCATAGCGTATTTGTGAAACAAAGTGATCGAGGTCACATCATGGTCACAGTACACGTTGACGACATGGCTGCTGCAGCAAGCAACCCCAAGACTCTATCTTTAATGGTCACGGACTTACGAAAGATAATCGACGTCATTGACATGGGACCCATAAAGTGGTTTTTAGGAATGAAGGTTACCAGAGATCGACTGGCATGCACTATATCATTGTCACAAGGTGCCTATATTGACACCATCCTCTAGTGTTTTGACATGACAAATTCCTATGGCATCTCAGCACCTTTAGACCCAAATGTTGTCCTTACAAATTCCATGTCACCCACATCTGATGAGGAAAGAAAGAAAATGAAGCAGATTCCTTACCTGGCTGGTGTCGGTTTGTTAATGTACGCATCGATGGCTACATGCCCTGATATCACTTTCACGACAAACAAACTGAGCCAATTTAACTCCAACCCTGGTCTTGCCCATTGGACGGCATTGCAACATGTCCTACAATATTTGAAACGGACTAAAGATTATACCCTCACCCTTGGTGGCAAGACCCACCCATCCCTCACTGGATACACTGACTCGGATTATGCTGGTTGCACAGATACCTGGAGATCTACTTCAGGATATATATTCACTCTTGGCACAGGTGCCATTTCTTGGAGTTTGAAGCGACAGGTGATTGTTACTACATTGAGCTGCGAGGCTGAGTACATTGCAAGCTGCCATGCTACTAAAGAAGCCATGTGGTTACGCCGTTTACTTGCCATGCTGGGTTACCAGCAAGACACCACCACCCTCTACAGCGACAACCTGGGGTCAATCGCTCTTACGAAGGACCCCAGCTTCCATGCTAGGTCGAAACATATCAATGTTCAGTTCCACTATACCCATGAACGTGTTGATGCAAGAGATGTGTCTTTCAAGTACCTCCCAACCTCTGACATGCTGGCTGACGTCATGACTAAAGCCCTTGCTCGACCGAAACACGAGAAGTTTACTTCATTACTTGGACTCAGACCTATTCGTCACTGTGATGACACCCTGTTGTCACAGTGAGGGGAAGTGTTGAAATCTGTAGGTAACATATCATTGTGTTGCATTCCACAAGTTCCACTCCCACATACCTATCACCTTATTGTCCAATTCCACACCATTCCACATGTTCCACATTTGCATGGTATATAATCACCATAGATGATTCATATCTCCTCAGTTGTGTTCCACTTACTCGACTGAGGTGAGATACTCACATTATACATCTAACATGGACTCACATATACTCATTACATGTAGATATACGTTCTAGGTATTGTTGAATACAAGTCGCGTTCCACTTACTCGACTGAGATATACTTTCTAGCCTTCTACAGGTGTCAGTAAAGGATCACCCAGGGAACTTATGCTTATGCTTATACCATATATCATA
>QLPG01019430.1:0-10823 GCA_003314385.1 Gomphus sp. MG54 | reverse complement strand
AGTTGATTGAGCATGTTTGTAACTGTGAGCGGTTTTCAAAAGTTATATTTGATAGAATTTGTCAGGTGAAAAGTCCTATGTCTTAAATATATGAAAGTTTACATTCCACACTATCACTCATTGTTAGCACAAACATTGCAGATCTTGGAGACCTTCTGGTACGATATGATGATGCGTGAGGGCAGTTCCTCAACTGTAACATGTTTTGGCAATTTAGCGGTCCTACTCTTTCCACACATTGGGGTGATCATGATCATAAATGGAACAGTAAAATATCCATCTTCCACAATGGTAATATGGGTTCATAATTTGGTTAGCATGAGGAACTCAAGGGGATCAAAATCCTCAGGAGCAAACTGGGTGGGTGTCAGGTGCACGTACCGAGCACCCAGTAACTCAGCAGTACTGACTGAATGATCAGTCTAATTCCATTCACAAGTGACCAATCCACACACATGTCACTTGGTATGTCAGTCTTGGCCTGGCACATTCACCATCCACATTCCCTGTTCCTATCCCTCATCCACTCTTCCCCACTCATTATCCATTGATCCCCACCCTGTTTATTCCTTATTCCTCAGCCTGTTCTACTTCAGGACATTTACCATTGTTTTATCTTCAGCCATGACCCTATTGTTTTATATTCAGTCACTCTTTATTATTCTATTCTTGGCCACATTACTATTGTCTTATTTTCATTGTTCTATTTTTGTTTACATTCCCTTATTCCATTCTTGATCACTGTGGACAATACTTCCGCATGCTCAACATACCTTATTGTTCTCCATTCCTTATGCTACCCTGACTCCACATCTCACTTCTTAACCTATACAAGTAGCACATGCATGTAGATAGTTTGGCATTCTGGATATCAACTGGGCATAAGCCTCCTTGTCTTCTCTCATCCCATCTGAAGTCCTTACTCAGGCCAGTACCCTCAGCACCCTTGGTACCCTCCTGGATACTTCTCCTGTCTGAATCAGTGGCATGCATGGAAAGTAAGGTGCAACACCCAAGTACATTGAAGCCAAGCCACCCCAATCGGTCTCTAGGACTTGGCCTATTCTCACCAACGTTGTAAAGCCAACACTATTACAATAGCACTCAACCTACACATTGTCAGCATTTCCAGTGCCTGACAGTGGGGATCATCCATAACATCTAACTTGACAAGGAGTTGACTTGTGATATATATATGAAACCTCCTTATCTTTTCTCTTAAGGCTGAAGTGAATGAAGATATTTGGAGGTGTGGCTCTGGTTTATCCTGCTGCATGATATTTTCTGATTGTGCTAACTTTGAATTATAGTGAGGTTTGCTAAAACTGGGGGTTATTGCAACTCTTGGTGGCAATGTCAATAGCAATGCCAAAAGTGACAGTGCCTTTGTGCAGAAAGTATTAGTATGCTTACTGTTACTATTAGGTATTACATGTTATCAGTCATAGCTATACAGTCATACACTCATTATGTGGCACTCCGACCACCACCATCACCAGAGAGCTTAAGGACATTTCCTATATTCCACACAGATACCTGTACATATGCATTTCTAAAGCTCCCAGTTACAGCTATAGTTACAGTCCAACCAGAGACCTGTGTAAAGGCCCAAGAAAAATAATTACCCATGCAGCTACAACCCCATAACATACCCTACACATTGAAAAGAAAGCTCTGCCCCTGGCCCATATTGAATGATGTGTCAACTAGCAGCACAAGGGGATGAAATACACCCACGCCACGAAGGGCAGTGATGCTGAGCATGGAGAAAATGAGGCTTGATACACAAGGCCAAATCCAGCCAAAAACAACAAGCTTGGCCAAAGAAAAGCAGGTGGAGCCAATAAGAAGAACCGAGAACCCAAAGCCCAAATAGATAGAGTCAGATAAGTATAATAAGCTATAAGAACTAGTGGCCAAAAAAGAGGAACAATCAGGTGCCCAGTGACATGTGGTGTAGAAACAGAACCTCTATCAAGAAATGAGATAATGGACCTACCTGATCAGGACTTAACAAATGGGGAAGAAGGTAAGTCTTACCTTGAATGAGTTCTACTCATAATTCCAGGAGAACTGTGGACCATGGATGCTGTCAGGGGACTACCGGTTTATTCCTCTTTTCCTTCTCTTTATTCCTTGACTTATATTACTTCTTTAATCATTTCTCTATCTTCCATTTCCATATGTTTACTATAATCCCTTCCCCTTAATCTTCTATTGTCTTCTTTGCTGGCTGTGACAGTTTTGTTATGTCACAGTCACTGTAGCTATATAGTTGCTGCTTAGGTAAGGAGGTCCTTTGGTTGTTCTCTTCTGGACCTCCCTGCCAGGTAAGCAGCTCGCATGTATTTAGCTACATTACTTCTTATATACTTACTTCTGGACCTCCCTGCCAGTGTCTGATAGTGCCTGTGGGTAAACTTAGGGTTCGAGTCCCTGGGTTAGGCCCTGGGTAGGTCACAGGGCTGGGTGGTGTCCCGCTGTTGGTCTCTCAGCAGGTACTAGAATCAGTACCCGAGTAGGTTGCCCTTACAGATGCACTATCCACATCCCTCCTTCAAATCACATAACTGAAAGGTGTTGTGCAACTGGTGAATAATTCAATATGGGCAGTTGCATTTATACTCTCCCAACTGGATATTAATGTCAAAGGTAATAAAATAGCTTCATCTGTGAATGCCCAGTTGTCAAGTACACCTACCAAGGATCTGTTAACTCGGCAGTACCAATCAGACAATTCATTAGCAGCTGTATCCAAGTCACTCAATGCATCGGTTTTGGCTTGGCACACATACCATCCGCATTCCTCACTCCCATCTTACATCTACTCTTGGCCCCTCACTACCTATTAACCCTATCATGACCACCCATTAATCCTTGATCCACCTCACCTCAAGACTTCCTGTCCTTGTATTATCCTCAGCCATGGCTCCATTGTTTTATAGTTGGTTGCCTCCTATTGTCCTACCCTTGGCCACATGTCTATTATTCTATCTTTTATTGTTCTATCCCTGTTTCCATTCCTGCATTCTAATTTTACTCATTGTGGACAATAACCACATGCTCTGCATACCTTGTTGTCTCACATTCCTTATTCCACATGTCACTTCTTAAACCTATATAAGTAGGGCATGCATGTACATATTTCCTCATTCTGGGTATCGACTAGGCTTAGGCCCTTCTACCTTCTTCCCCTCTGTTAAGTCCTCAACTTAGGCCAGCATCATTGGCATCCTCCCGAGTATCTGTCTGTTGCAAATTGGTGGAACACATGGCAAGTAGGGTGCAACACACAAGTATGTTAAAGCCAATGCCACTACTCTTGGCCTACAGGACTTGGCCATTGTCTGCCTGACCTTTCGGCAGTCCCAAAGTTTGTCAGTACCCGAAGCTTGACACCAGTTATTGGAACAGACAGGAAGCCTAATGGCTAGGCCTGTGAACCAACAGCAATGATTGATAGAGCAGCAGCTATTGCCACAGCCAACCTAACCCAAAAGGTGATGGATGCAGTGGTGACAGCCATACAAGACATCAGGGCAGCCTCCTCATCAGTCACCACCTCTGCAGCAAGACTAACGGAGACAACAATGACTTACAAGGATGTGCTCACCAAGGCTTCATCCCAACTTACCACACCCCCCTCAATTGCCATTCTATCAGTGGTATCAATGCTGGATGCCAGAGTCAGAGCTAGGGAAGGCATCAAATTACACCAAATCCTTATAGATGCCCCAGATCTAGGCATAAATTTTCTTGAAGGACTCACTAACACAGTCATAGTCCAAAAGGCAAATGACATAATCCAGACCATGCCTGACTGCTCAAAGCATGCAATGACCAGTGCACATTGACTAAACAATGGTGGTATACTAGTGGAAATGGATTCTGAAGAGGCATTATGCTGGCTCAACTCAGCTAAGAATCACCTCTCATTCCTTACCAATCTTACCCCAGAAGCCAGAATCAAGACAAGAGCATTCCCACTAGTGATGAATTTCATCCCATTACACTTTGACCTAAAAAGAATGGTAGAGATATGTGACATTAAGGTAACCAACAAAATGTTGCCAGGTTCCATCATGTCAGCCTGATGGTTGAAGCTAGCACAACATCGTGAACATAACCAGACATGTGGCCATACTCTATTCACATTCTACAGCACAGAAGTGGTGAACAAGATTCTGATGGAAGGTCTGCTCATCTGTCAAAAGCAGGTCTACATAGAAAAGAGCAAAAAGAAGCTAATTAGATATCTCAAATGTCATGGATGGAATCACCTATCATACAAGTGTCCTCAAAAACATGACACATGCAGCAACAGGCACAAGATGGCATCTTGCTCAAACAAATCTCAACTGTACTGCATCTCTTGCAGTACTGATGATCATGTAAGCTGGGACAGATCATGCCCCACTTTTATGTGAAAAGACACTGAGCTGGATGGATGGATAGCAGAGAACACAATGCCATACTTCTCCACCAATGAACCCTGGACCCACATTACCTAACCAGCAAAGGTTATACTCCTATCTCCTACCCTCCTTGCACCACCCAATGGAAACTGATAGAGGGTTGAAAAGAACCAAGGGAGATATAAGCAAACAACTCTACATTTTGACCTCATGACACACACCCAGAATGGCCACAACAACCTACCCCCTGTTGATATGTCTGAACTGCAAAATAGCCCCAGCCCTGCAACCAATGCAAATGCCATAAACATAGGTCCCTCCCCTTGTTGGAGTGACATGGAGATTGAACCAAGCCAGCCCTCACCATGCCAAACATAATGAATCCACAAACCAAGACTATAACTAAGAGACTGAGAATATGGCAACAAAATCTAAACAAATCCAACAAAGCCCAATATGATCTAATCAACTCACTGATCTACAATGACTGGGAAATCATCCTTCTACAAGAACCCTACACAGGCAGTCTAGGTAATATGAGAGCAAACCACCACTGAAGAGTGGTATACCCTTCTGATCATCTACATGATACATCCCTGAGGTGATCCATAATTCTTATCAATGCTAGAATAGACACAAACTCATGGTCACAAGTTCAATTCGACGGTACAAATGATGTTACAGTCATATAAGTCAAACACCCTCAAGGCAAGATCTCCATCTTTGATATCTACAATGACTGCACACACTCTGACATGATGATGACAGTGGACAAATTCCTACAAGACAAGCACAATATAGTCATACGTCTTACATCTGATTCTATGTTATGGTGTGGTGACTTCAACTATCACCATCCAATGTAGGATAAAGAACACAATGGTCATCTATTCACAGCAGCAGTGACACAAGAAGCAGAGGGTCTAATCTCAATCTTGGCTGATCATGACATGGTCATGAGTCTCCTGAGAAAGCTACCCACTCTACAATCAATAGTGATAGGTAACTGGACAAGGGTAGTGTAAGGGCAACCTAAGCAGGTGTTCTACCCTTGGATGGTGTACTGGCAAAGGGGGATCCAAAGGTTCAGTATAGTGCCTAATACATAGTGACTAGCCTACCTGGCAAAGGGGGATCCAAAGAGAAAACTCTAGGGAACCCTTCACCCACTAACTACTATATATAAGCACCATTGCTATGGCGCTCCATACCATACCAGGCATCGTTCTCCATACCAACAGGAAGTTCCACCAGTGTCTCAACACTGAGAGTGAATGACAAAAGGAGGGCTGATAGTTACAGTTGTCACTTCTGAAGGGTGACCACCAATGGTGACAATTGTTTGTTGCGTAATCCGTTTGGCACTGCTGTGAGTGGACCGAACGGGTCTTGGACGGCAGGTATGAAGTATGGGTGGGTGTGAAAGGCAACAAATTCCCACAGTGATGTGTTCTTTCAACTGGGCCAAAAGGCCACATTGCCAGTTATTGTTATGGCCCATACTCTCAATAAACCCATACTAGCCCCTACAACTACCCACACCATTTCTGGGACCTTTCTGATTGCCCAAAGCCTGAATAACCGATTTCTGGATGTCCGACATACATTCTGAGGTTCTGCAATTCCAAACCTCCGAAGACTCTGAAGTCAAGGTTCCGTTCCTTTGATAGACGATGCGCAGGATCATCACGTACCTCACTCCTTGTTCTTCGTTTATATTGCCCCTTGTACTCTCTTCCCCCCCTTGTCTTTACTCGGTAAAAGATAGTACAAGAACTAGATACATGTATATAAGTCCCCAGTCGACTGGACTATTCACCAGTACGAATATCGACTTAATACTGCATCGTAGTTTCCGATTAAGTTCCGGTAAACTTTCTGACTTTCCGAAATTAGAGACAGACGATCGAGGAGGGCACAACACATAAGTTAAAGCCAAGTCCCTGTGACCTCGAAACACCCATACCACCCTATACCGAGAACAGTCCCAAGACCCCCGGCATTCCTGACTTCCATCTGCCCCGATTCCGATCCTTCACCCTACCCTCAGAATATGGACTCCCCCTTCGGAAACCTTTGAAACCCTCCGAAAACCTTTCCGGAAGTCTCTAGCTAAGCGCTAACATGTGGATTTAACATTTATCTGGCATTAGTCTGTAGGCACTATTTAAACAGCAACTTGTTACATGTATTCACCAACCATTGCAATGGTATGTAACAGTACCTTTGTAAGGGCAACCTGCACGGGTACTGATTCCAGTACCTGCTGGGCGACCAACAGCGGGACACCACCCAGCCCTGTGACCTACCCAGGGCCTAACCCAGGGACTCGAACCCTAATGTTTACCCACAGACACTACAGACACTGGCAGGGAGGTCCAGAAGAGAACAGCCAAAGGACCCCCTTACCTAAGCAGCGACTGTATAGCTACAGTGACTGTGACATAACCAGCCTGTCACAGCCAGCAAAGAAGATGATAGAATATTAAGGGGAAGGGACTATAGCAAATATATGAAAGGGAAAGATAGAGAAGTAATTAAAGAAGTAATATAAGCAAAGGAATAAGAGAAGTGAAGGGGATAAAAGGAATAAAAGGAAGGAAAGGAGGAATAAACCGGTAGTCCCCTGACAACCTTCCCCTTAGGTACTGAGCCCTTGAGGTACCACAGTGATGATATCTTAACAGGTTTCCCAGGCCTGTCTGTGGCTTCCCCCAAGCACTCTAATTACTGTTTGACATAGCAGACCCCCATGATATCATGGACACCATCATGTAAGCCAGGGTTCCTGGGGTCCAAGTGATTGCAACAACCCTCCAAATTATTACGCACATAGGGATTTGAACCGCTGACCTTTGGTCAACCTGGCATACTATGAAAGGCAACAAATTCCCACAGTGATGTGTTCTTTCAACTGGGCCAAAAGGCCACTATTCCAGGTTATCTGGCATTAGTCTGTGGGCACTATTTAAACAGCAACTTGTTACATATATTCACTAACCATTGCAATGGTATGTAACAGTGGGGTGGTGTCAGTCAGGATTCATTATTGGGGGTTCTCCTGATAGATAATGTCTTCTGCACTGACAACATGACAGAATCCATAATAAGATATGACACCTGTCTGCACTTGAGAGGCCCTGGTACAGATCACATTCCCATCCATACTATAATTGACATCCAAGCTGCACAAAGGCCACCGGTATCCTTCCAAAACTTCCACATAACAAACTGGGCAGAATTCAGGGAACATCTCACAGCAAACCTAGCAGACTAGAGTACCGAAGGAGATAAAAAAATGAGAGAGAATTCAACTCAGCTATAAGCTCACTAACATAGACACTACAAGACACTATCAAAGAGGCTGTTCTACTATCCAAACCTATATCACACTCTAAACAGTAGTAGAATCCAGACCTATTGCATCTGAAAAAAGAGAAGAACCAATTGAACTATCTCTCTTACCTTTACCAAGCCTGTGCTGATCACTCTAGCCACAGTGAGAGATGTGACATCTGTACCAAATATGCAGCAGCCATCCAAGCAGCAAAGACCTAACACTGGGAAGAATACCTGGAGGACCTAAATGAAGATCTTCTATGGGGTGCAAACCATTATATATTGGCACAAGCCAGGGATGGTGGGAAGGCCAGGATCCCTACACTGTCAACAAAAGATAACAATTGCACAATAACATTGGCAGAACCAATGAAGAAAAGAGCAAGGTACTGGCTCATACCTTCCACCCCCTCATCGACATCATCCAACAATCATACCCAGAGAGGATGCCATATGAATTCCACCTAGGCCTAGACCAGCTATGATGCCAGGTCTCCAAACTAAGACCTTACATGGCTCCTGGTCCAGATGGGATCCCCAACATAGTCCTGAAAGAAGTCATTGACCTCATCGACAGGCACTTCTTGTGGATCTACCAAGCAGCCTTTGCACTCCAAATATACCATGACCGATGGTCAACATGGAACACAGTAGTATTGCACAAACCAGGGAAACCTAACTATGACACTCTAAAGGCATACCGACCCATTGCATTACTCAACACAATAGGAAAATTGCTAGCTGCAATAGTCACTGAAAACATGGTATATCTCACAGAAAAGTACAATCTATTCCTGCCAACCACTTTGGGGGTCATTCTGGAAGAACAACAACAGATTCTATACATCTGGTTGTAAACAAGATCAAGAATGCATGGAGACAGCACAGGGTCACGGTAATGTTATTCCTTGACATAGAAGGTGCATTTCCAAATGCAATCACTGACCACTGTTAAAACTATAGCATAGATGAATTCAGTCAACTGAAAAGAAGACTCAATTTCATACAATAATAACTACCTATAGTGCAGATGAACTTCAATAACAAATAAGCATCAGTCTTGAACATAGAAATAAGGGAGTGGGAACTAATACTCACTTCAGTCAACTGAAAAGAAGACTGAAGTGAAATGGAAACAATGTCGGCTACTTATAGTCTATACCCGGACAGAAGAAATGGAAAGTTTTTTGTGTTTTACTGCCCACTCAGTCAGGCCGTACCAAACAACATGCTCAACATGTCATAGCTGCCCCAACGATCTTTGCGTCCACTCAGGTTTTTAGAAAGTGATAAAGGCATGGTGGTGTGGTGGTGAAATGGAATGGAATGAGAGTAGAGGTGATAAAACTAAAATATACCATACACAACCCTTGTATACAGGCTTAATCTTCACACTCCCCCTCAGTTTGAACCCTCTACTCCATTCCCAATAGATTGAGACACCGCTCATGCTCAAAGCAAGATAAGGCCTTTGTGAGGAAATCTGCCCCATTAGATGCTCTTAGGATATGTGAAGTGCATATGACTTTGGAACAAATAAGGTCGTGAATGAAATGCCATTGTATATCGATATACTTCGACCAGCTGTGAAAAACAGGGTTGTTGGATAGTGCCACTGCACCGGTGTTGTCAGAAAGTATGAGGATCGGTTTGTGCATAGGCAATTGGATTCCTGGCAAGAGCAGGGTTTATGTCACAACCTTGACAAAGACATTTCTGTTCAAAGCACATGGATGCATTCTGCTTTTCTGTTATGATGTAAAAGAATGACATAGTTGTAATAAATGTAATATCTGCCAAGGTCGAAGCAATGGTGAGGTTCTGAGTAGGGCTAGGCTTCAACTTGTGTATTGCACCTACCAGATCACACTGGACCTTAATTTCATAAAAGCAAGAGCAGAAATGAAGTCTAAGATGAATGGAAGGAAGCTTAGTTGCAATCTTAGTTGATTATCTGACTGAAGACTGAACTACTGAATATATAAGATCTTTATACTACTTTCAAATCTATGAGGAGTCGACTAGATTCCTATAATAGATGAGAAAGTCTAAGGATCGTAAAAAGTGAGAACATGATACTATGTCCCAATCTTAATCTCCTCCCTGAGATTGAGGAGTGATGTGTCACCCCGATTCTCAATGGAGTTACCCTATAAGGAATGTAGTAGCAGATCAGATATCAGAGATAGAATGGAATTGCAAATAAGGAAAGTGGAGCAGAATGTAATGAAGAAAGTATTAAATGTAAATGAAGTGAAAATGGATTTGCAAGCATGTGAGATTGACGTAAATGAGTGGAGCATATTGACAGTTGCATGTGATACCAAGACAGATACATGAGGTACATAGAATTTGAGGGCTGAAGAGCATATGGTCGAATAGCCAAATGAGGGCAGAGTTAGGCTGAATGAGCTGAATTGAATAGTTGAGCATAGGGAAATGCACGGGTTAGGCTGACCTACACAGGTCACCAGGTTGGGTGTCCTTGGGTGCTGTTAAGTCTGCGTGTCAGGCGCTTAGCTAGTACTTCCGAAGGGGTTTTCCGGGTTAGTGCGAAGGTCCGTAACGGGGCCGAAGACCGAGATCGGGATCGGACGGACTACGGACGGAGACGGAGGCGCCGGAAGTTTAGGGCAGGTCACGGAATAGATCAATCCGGTCACTAGGTGTTCGAGGTCGAAGGGACTTGGCTTCAACTTATGTGTTGCGCCCTCCTCGATCGTCTGTCCCTAATTTTGGAAAGGAGGCGGGAGTTTACTGGAAGTGAATCGGAAACTGGTGGGAGACTAAATCGATATTCGTACTGGCGAATAGTCCAGTCGACTGTCAGACTATATACATGTGGCTTATCCTTGTACTATTTTTGCCGGTCATAAAACAAGAAGGAAGAGGAGTACAAGGGGTCAATAGTAAGGAAGAACAAGGGGGTAAGGTACGCGATACTAGCGCGTCGGTTATCAAGATGCGGAATCCTAGGTTACGGGAATTGGAATCGGGCTAGTGGTGGTTTGGACGGATGTTACGGGGACGGGAACGGAGACGGGAACGGAAACGGGAACGGGTCCGTAC
>QLPG01019426.1:0-11123 GCA_003314385.1 Gomphus sp. MG54 | reverse complement strand
TAGACAGAATAGGTAGAAAAGCAAGGTCTAGATTATAAAGCTTAAGAAAGAATGAAGCTTAATTGTCTAGAAAGGAAACAGTAAAGTAAGGGTAAGGTAAGGGTAAGGTAGAATGAGGTATGGATAGGGTAAGGTAAGGTAAGGTAAGGATAAGGTAGGGTAAGATAAGGATAAGGTAAGGTAGGGTAAGGTCAAGGTTCATGATAGAACTTAGTTTCAATAGTAAGTGGTATGCCATTGCATTATCTTTAGTACATATATATATATATCTTTTCCTTTAATGAATGTCACTCTTTATACTCTCTATCTCATAGCTACTAAAGTTACAGAACAAAATAACACCATCCTAGCCTTGGCTGTAGCTACCTTAATTGGTGAGGAAGAGACATAAAGGACTGTTATAGGAATGTTCTTCATTTAATCATTATTGTGTTCAATACATGTAATACAAACACTGAGTAGGTATTTGTACCTAGAACACAATAGCTCTATTATCCCTTTTTATGATTTAGCTTCATTCTTTCTTAAGCTTTATAATCTAGACCTTGCTTTTCTACCTATTCTGTCTATTCTGCCTTAGTGGTTCAGACCTCATTTGCTCCACCTTCCTCTTATAGTATATTTCTATTTGCTCTACTTTCCTTTTCTATTTATAAACTCACTCATACCATTTTCTTTATTTGTCTAATCTATTACCTTACCCTTACCTTACCCTTACTTTACTTTACCTTACCCTTATTTTACCCTACCTTACCCTACTCTATCCTTATCTTACCTTACCTTACTATAAGCTTTATCAGGGTCCTCACCCTGTTCTTGTTAGATCCCTAGAAGATATGGTTGCTAAGACAAGCCTCATAGTTACATAAAGGCACCTATACAACCAAAGCATCTACAACATTATATAAACTAACACTCTCACCCGATAAGGATATGAAACAGAACTAATGCTCTTACCAAATAAATAGAACAAGACAGCTCTTATCAAATCTGACAGTCAGATATAAAAGCAAATTATATAGAGGGCTTTCAGTTCTGAATTTAAGAGCAAATTTTACAGAAGGCTTCAAGTTCTGAATTTGAGAGCAAATTATAGAGAGGGCTTCAAGTTCTGAATTTGAGAGCAAATTATACAGATGAGTATAGAATTGGTGACTGAAGATTGCATTACTTGCTAAATTCAGTGCTAGGTGGGTGATATTGAGCTTTGATTATTACTCATTTCTAGATGGTTGGGGGCACTTTCTTCTTGGAATACATATCAGAGAGGAGTTTGTTTATTATCTTCAACAATCTCAGCTCTAGAGTTACTTAGAGGGTTGTCCTAACAAGGGTAGGATAAGGTAAGGGTAGGGTAGGATAGGGAAGGGTAGAGTAAGGGAGGGGTAAGATAGGATAGGGAAGGTAAGGGTGAGAGAAAGATAGGATAGGGTGAGTGTAGAGTAAGGGTAGGGTAAGGGTAGGGTAGGGTAGGGTAGGGTAGGATTGGGTAGGGTAGGGTAGGATTGGGTAGGATAAGACTTTAAGTTCTGAATTTGAGAGCAAATTATATAAAGGGTTTCAAGTTCTGAATTTGATAGCAAATTATATAAAGGTGTCAAGCTTTGGTAATGCTGAAGATGCTGGTGGAGAGTAGCCAAGTCCTGCAGGCTGAAAGTAGTGACTTTTTAATACATGTAATACAAAAACTAAGTAGGTATTTGTATTTAGAACACAATAGCTCTATTATCTCTCCCTATATTATCCTTTCTAGGTTAGAGTCAGGAGTCAGTGATAGTGATAGCAACAGCCAAGGTAACTAAGACAGCCATAGTGAATTTCCCTTTATGTTCTCCATGATTCAAATTCTATATGCAGATTTAGTCTTTAGGATATCTATTAAGATTTTTGTAAATGGATAAGGCATATGTATCTCAAGCCACACTTTGGAACACCTGTCCTATGATAAACTAGTAGGCAGAGTAATCCATACTACATGTAAGAAATTCCAATGGAAATACTTTCTTCAGTTGTAAGGGCATTTCTTACAATCCTGAAATATCTACCTTGGACAATTCACTAATTCTTCCCATCAGAAACCAAACTTTGTTAAGTGTAGTAGAGTAAAGGATGTGTTGAAAAGCTCAAACACTGACTCATACAGATGGCATAGCATGACTGTACCAGACTCATATACAAACACAGATGGTAGAGCATAGCAAGCATCTACTCAGCTATAGTACTGTAATTACCATAGTACCATTACCATTACTAACAAACTTTACAAATGGGATTTTTTCCTTCTCTAGTACCAGATTATCTTTTTGGTATTTTTTGTCATCTACATTGTAAGGGCAACCTAAACAGATGCTCTATAGACCCTAGGGCAGTGTGCTAGTGAAGGGGGATCCAAAGGATTAGTATAAGGTCTATGTACACAGAACTGGCATACCTGGAAAAAGGAGATCTAAAGAGAAAACTCTAAGGAACCTCTTTGCTCCCTAATTACAACTATATATGTACTGCTGCCATAGCACTCTGCTTGTATTGGGTATAATACCCTATGTCATTCAGATGCAGAACTGGGATGCCTGGGATACTGCTAACTGCCAGTGGTATGAGTAATAGCCACAGGTAATGCCTACTGATGGTAGTTGCCAACTTTAGTACCCATATGGCATATACTTTAGTCATAATGGTTGGGTATATGCTAAATAGATCTTGGTCGGTAGGCATGGTCACTGGTCAGTAGGGTTTCAGTCATGACTTATTTTTAGGGATTCCCCTGACAATTATAATGCCACTTAATACTTACATCCTTGGAAAAGGTAGAAATTTCTAACAGATTCTTTGTTGTCTCCTATGACTTGGATACCATCCAACTGATTCCAATCCCAGCTGTTATTAGGGTTAGTATTCCAGTTGTTATATTTTCCAATATTGATTTTTGTTGTCCATCAAGGTCCTTTATTGTATTTCTACCAGATCTGCTTTTGTCAGGACAAAAGCAGACAATATATACATCCTCATCAGGTAATTCAATTTTAATATAAAACCCCTGATGTTCATATAACTGCTCAAGGTATAGCTCCTTGTAAAACCCCAGGTGATTTAATTACAATGACACCAAAGGATGTTTCCTAGGCAATCCTGACTGAGCCTATATCCCCATACCCTTGGTTAATCCATATGTCAGGAAAACAACAAAAAATCACATTAATAACCAGTTCAGTATGTATTACAATTTTTTGAGATTTTCTTGACTTATTTGAAGATTTTTCCAGTCTGCCCAAATACACCTTAAGGTTGCTAACATACACAACCTCAGGCAGATAACCTACTAGTACACCCTCAGTTCTACCACCTCTTTCCTTCAGTAGCAGAGCCACTTCCTCAATGAACTTCCTATCAGATATTTCTGAACCATCTAAATAGTTAGACAGCCTTATAAGTTCATATTGCCCGCCTCTTCTTTTCAGAATAACACTATTAAAACCAAGTAGCAATCCAGAAGGATCAGGAGTATGATACAAGTCTGCCAAAGTTGATACCACACAGGGGAAATGCTTGAAAAAGACTCCCTAACACCAGCAATCAGAGTAGATAATATATTTTTCTTAGGCTCCTTGCCAAGATAAATGTATAGTTCCTCCAGATGCCCTTCTGAACAATCCAAGAGCTCCATATTGAATCTAACTTGAACAAAGTAATCTTCTGATGATATTTTATACAAACTGAGAATTCTTTTCAGGGTATTCTCTTCTTTCAATACTCTGTCTAAGGCTTCTTGTGCCCCAATTATACATTAGAAGCAAGCAACAGGTGATCCTAAAAATAATTTAGAGGCAGAGGGTAAGGATAATAAGATATGCTCTAAGGGAAACTCATTAACTATAGTGATATTTGAGCCTCAGGAGATAACCATCTTACTATTAGTAGTAGTTTCTCAAACTTGGCCAAGAGTTTCTTGTCTAATTGTAATTGACAAAGGGAATAGAGCATGTCACTCTTTACAATCAGGCTTTGAAGTCCATCTATCCCCTAACATGTGTAATGTGTCAAAGAGGAACAGTAGAAACAAGGATATACCATAGTATAGGAATCTTTTTATTGACTAAAGTAGCAGTTTGAATATCCTGTGACTGAGGGTGATTTTAACAAGCAATTTTATGATCATAGAGAATATGTTTGATTTGCCAACTCTCCTTCAAAAACCCTCTATATCCTTGATTTGAATATATACTGAATGGTTCCAGTGACTACCTTACCTTCATTTATATAAAAAGCCATGATGCTAATAATGTAGCATTGTAGGTAGTCAAAGTTACTTCTTAAGAAACTTATCACTTGATAGATGACCCTGGGGCTAAGTAGAGAAGTTAGGTCATTATCTTAAAATGCTATTAATCTAATTTTCTTCCCATTAAATAAAACACACAATACTGTAATTAAGACCAAGGGCAAATAATAGAAAGGTTGTTATGTAACTGATTCTTCTCTAGGATTGTTTAGGGACTGATAGCATATCAGTCACCTACTTAGCTTTCTCTATTAGAGCTATAACTTCAGAGAGGCCAAACTGCTCATATACAACACATGATCAAATTATAGAGTATATCATGAATGTCCATATTTTGTAAAAAGCTGGAAACAACTAGCATTCATAATGCCATTAGCATTGACTAGTGCTATCTGAGGTGCTATCAACTTTAGAGGTGGTGGTGAAGGGTTTCAAGAAAGTGAGGTGCTATGAGCTAAGGTAGCCAGAAGGGTTGGCACAGGGGCTGGTGCCAAGGTCTTGAAGGTAATACTGTCTAATAGCCAGTCAATGGATGGATTGTAGCAGGTGAGCCAGTTGTAGCTAAGTACTATAGAGCAGCTGCTGTCTAACAAAGTTATGTAGAATGTAACTGACTGAATTTCACTGGTCAGAAAACAGATTGGGAGAGTAGTAGCCTATATGATGATTGAGTTAGTAGAACTATCAAATAGTTTCAGAGGAATTGGAGGTATAGAACTAGTAGGTAGCAAATCTTTTCGTACTACTTGTGATTCGATAAACAAATCAAAAAAACCACAATCAACAAGTATAACTAAGGGAATTTTGGGTATATTTATATAAGACAAATTAAGTACTAAAGAGTTTTTCAAGGAAGTAGAACTGGCATACAAGATGGGCATACAAGCAATATCACCACAATCCTTGGTCTGTGTAGTGGCTGAGGTTATTCTCTATTTTTTAATTTCATAGCCATGGTTTCTTTAGCCTTAGTCTCAGTGCTCATCTTAGTAGCATAAGCTTTGATGTTTGAGGAGTTAGCTGCCTTTGAGGTTGCTTTCAGGCAGTCCTTGACCATGTGGCCTTTCAAGGTATAGAGGAGGCAGAGACCTTAATCAATTTCTCTCTGGCATTCCTCTGGCAGAAGTTTGCCATCTTTCTCAAGCTTTGATGAAAGGTTGGTGTAAGGGCAACTCTCCATTAGTACTGATCCCAGTAACTATTGAAGGCTAGAACTAGTGGGATACCACCCAGCCCTGGACTTCTCCTTAGGCCTGGCCCTGGGACTCTAACCTAAAGCCTACCTACAGAAGCTAATCAGACTTAGGTAGAGGGCATCCAAATGTTAGTTGTATTACTAACTACTACTAACAATATTGCATATCTTAGATAGAGGGGATTTAAAGACAACCAGGTGAGGATCCCTTTACCTAATCACTAGCTATATAGCTACTGTGTCATAACAAGTACAAACAATGGAGGAGTAAGCAGAAATGTAAATAAGAGAAAGTGGGAACAGAATGAAAGGGAAAAAATTAAAGAAAATATTAGCAAAATAAAAGAAAGGAAATAGGCCCTAAGGATTGTCCTCTAACAGTTGGGCATTTTGGCAGGACTTGAGGACTTTAAGTTGTCACTATTGTTATTATTGTTATTAGTCTCTTTGAAACTCTGTTGGTTGTTGGAGTTATTGAAGGACTGGTTATTTGTTAGAGGACTGGTTGTTAGAGTTGTTAGAGGACTGGTTGTTGGAGTTGTTAGAAGACTGGTTGTTAGAGTTGTTGAAGTGTTAGGAACCATCATTATCATTTTACTTATTAAATCCACATATACAACAAACTTACTTCTCATTTCCCTACCCAACTCTTTTACACCTACAAACACAAGATAACCAAATCTACAAGCTGAGTCAAATATACATGTGAGTCAATATTGAGTTACACAAACATATGAGTCATAAGAATCATACAAGTCAATATCAAGCCAAGTCAATTGTCCTATCCCTGGCTACATTCCTATTATTCTATCTTTTATTGTTCTATTCCCTTTTGCATTCCTTCATTCTAATTTTACTCATTGTAGACAATACCCACATGCTCTGCATACCTTATTATTCCACATTCCTTATTCCACATGTTGCTTCTTAAACCTATATAAGTAGGGCATGCATGTACATATTTCCTCATTCTGGGTATTGACTAGGCTTAGGCCCCTTACCTTCTCCTTCCTCTATAAAGTCCTCTACTCGGGCCAGCACCTTTGGCACTCCCCAAGTATTCCCTCTGTCCCAAATTGGTGGCATGCACAGCAAGTAGGGCACAATGTATGAGTACGTTGAAGCCAAAGCCACTACTCCCAGCCTGCAGGACTTGGCCATTCCCTGTCCGACCTCTTGGCATTCCCAAAGCCTGACAAGATCTCAAACTGGAATTGTGTCCTTTCTAAGAAGGGCTAGCATTTCCTTATTATGGACCTCATAGTTTCTCTCTACCAGACTGAGGCTTTTGAAGAAGAAGGCAATTGGATGCCACATTCTATCTTCTAGTAATTGTTGTGAAATAGTGGCTCTTGTGGCCAAGTCTGAGTCATCTGCTTCCACTCTGTATACCTGGGAGTCATCTAGGAATGTCAATACCAGTGCTGAGTCCTTTAGCTTCCAGAGTGCTGCTTCCTCCTCTTTTCCCCACTTCCACTGCTCTCCCTTTTTTGTGAGATCAATGAGTGGTCAGGTATGAAGGGAGAAATCCTTGATGAAATGTTAGTAGAAATTGGCAAATTCAAGGAATGACTAGACATCCCTTCGGTTCTTGGGAGTTAGCCATTCTATTACTCCCCACACCTTAACTGGGTCCATCTCTGTCAAGCTTCAGGAATGCCAAGGATGGACTTAGCTCCATATGTATTTAGATAGTAATTATGTAAATTTTGGATTTCCCCTGCCAAGCCTCTCCATGAAATAGCTCTGGAAAAACCCAGAGGGTTTCCCTTACAACTCTCTCCACAAGCACTAGCTGCCTCTACCATCTAACCCTGAATCAATTTTCTTTGGAAGTGATGCCAATGGCAGCCCCTCCTCATTTATAATCATACTATTCCTCATAAACTTACCTTTAGCTCAAGAAGTATTGGACTGCTTAATTGCCATAGATCAGGATTTCCTGAGGGAAAGGTGAGAGAAGCAGGAGCTAGAGATGAGGCTGAATGCACTGCAGGCCACCACAACAAGCCTAGTAATGGGGCTCCCAACATAGCCAGGCCATGAAACAAATGGCCAAACCCATGAAACCCTCTGAGTTTGACGGTGACCACATGAATGGGCATGCATTTATACAGTGATACACCTTATACCTTGGTATCTGCACAAGTGACTTCCCTGATAAACAATCCCAGATCCTCTGGGCAACATCCTTCATGAAGACTGGCCAGGCCATGACCTTCACTGGCCAAGTGTTTGCCTACAAAGCAAAAACTGATAGGCCTCTCTATGCAAATTAGAAGGCCTTCATTCCAGTATTCTAACAGTACTTCTACTCCCTGCATGAGACTACCAATGTGAGAAAACAACTGGAATTGCAACAGGACCACCAGGGGAGACATTTGGTCGACAAATACATTGATCACTTTGAAGAGCTGGTTGAGAAGGCTGAATACATAGACAGTCAGTCTATAGTCATGAAGTTCTGTTGAGGTAATGACCCCACTATCCAAAGCTGCATTATGCTGATGTTAAATGGTAGGCCAAAGGATGATAATATCTTGGCCTGGTACATGGCCACAAGGATGGTAGCACTCATGCACATGGCAAATGAGGCCTTCCAGGGGCCCTGACTTACAGCCTCACACACCCTCCCAGTGCAGATGGCTTGGAGGACCAGCAATCTCCCAACCAGGCATGCCATGCCTACACTCCCCAGAATGCCAATACTATTGGCTCTACCCCTATCGACCCTTAGGACCTATGCCGATGGATGTCAACATGATCAAACAGAATTTTACACTTCCCCTTACTTGCCAGTGCTGTGGCAATGTAGGACACTTCACCTGAGATTGTCTCTAGGTATACAATGTCCGCTTTATGATATCCAAGGAGCATGAAGAGTGGATGGAGTACTGGATGATTGCCACTGATATTTGGGAGATAGCTAAGGCCAAGGGGAATGAAGAGGTAGAATTAGAAGACTTCATCCAAGGTAGCAAGTGAGGGATGTGCCCTCACTGCTTTTATTTAATTGTTTTGCTACTCTGTCCATAGACTCTGGTATGGAAAATACAACCCAGTTCCCAGACATTGAATCCCCAGCTGTGAATAATGAAGACAAACCTACAACAGACACACTAAAATTTCTATGCCACCCTCCTAGGCTGAAATGCTAGGAATGGGCCCTCCTAAAGCACTACATAGTAGTATCCACCCCCTCCCTAAACTCACTGAACCTCAAGGTAGAAATCCAGACTACCAACACAGCTGAGGTCAAGGGTGTAACTGTACTGTTAGACAGTGGAGCCACCAGGTTATTCATAGAACACAAATTTATAATGGCAGAAAGGTTGACAATGCACCCCTTAACCTACCCTGCACCAGTGTATAACATCAATGGCACCCCAAATGAATGAGGAGCAATTTGGTATGTGGTTGATATCATCTTACTGTAGCAAGACCACTTGGAGCAGGTGGTATTTGCAGTTACAAACCTAGGAAAGCACAGATGATTCTTGGCTATCCCTGGCTCTATGATTACAACCCCAAAGTTAACTGGCAAATGCAAGAGGTTACACTGAACAGGTGCCCCCTCCAATGCCACACCTGTCAAGCCAAACTGCAGAAAGAACACCAAGAAGAAATGGTAATCTCAGCCCTCCAAGCTGCCCCCTTGCCATGTATGATGGATAATGATCCCAAAGACATTGAGGGTGTCAATGATAGCAAACCCCTTCTTAAGCCAGGCAATTGCTGTCAGGGGACAACTCATCTCTCTTTCTGAACCAAGCATAGATGACTCAGCCAGCAGGTCTGCAGAACCAGCTAAAGTTTTGGCCCAACAGCTTGACAACTCTGATATCCTTGAAGCCCCTAGATGGTGAGTGGCACACCCATGGGAGAGAAGGGTGGGGGATGAAATGAGGAGACCAGAGAATGTTAGCCAAAGTAATGGACGAGCTACTGGTTGAGAGAACTTGAGACACCTCTCCCTAAAGTCCAATGACCAACCGACCTCCCCATTGCTAGGTGAAGTCCCCTTCCTGTTAAGTCCACATGTCAGGCGCTTAGCTAGATACTTCCGGAGAGGTTTCCAGAGGCTTCCAAAGGGGCCTTCAGGAGGGGGGTCGAGACTCTGGTGGTGAAAGGGTTAGGGATCGTGGATTCATGGATGGAGATAGAAAGACGGAAAGACAGGATGTGCCAGACACTTAGGGTTGGTTATGGTATTAGGTTGTTACAAATAGTTGTTCGAGTGTTCAAGGCTGAAGGGACTTGACTTTAACTTATGTGTTACACCCTCCTTGATCATCTGTCCCTAATTTTGGAAAATCAGAAAGTTTAACAGAACTGAATCAGAAACTATGATACAGATTAAGTTGATATTTGCACTGACAAATAGTCCAGTCAACTGGGGGTTTATATACATGTAGCTAATCCTTGTACTATCTATTGCTGGGTAAAGACAAGGGGAAGAAGGAAGTACAAGGGGCTAATAGAAAAGGAATAACAAGAGAGTGATGTACACAATGATACTGCATGTCATTTATCAAGGAGCAGAACCTAGGTCACAGAATCATGGGAGGTTCAGGATTGCAGAACTTCAGATTGATGCAATGGATTTACAGAAAGTGATCGTTCTAGAATTTTATTGGTCAGAGAGTCCTAGAAAAGGTGTGGGTGGTTGTGAGGACTAGTATGGGTTTATTGGGGGCATGGGCTATAACACTTCCTCTATGTACATATGGTGACTCACAAAACTGAGTCAATGTTTGGTGCTTTTGGACTATTCATTGAATAGCTTTGAATGTAAAACATATATGAAAAAGGTGTTGGTGGATCAAAGAAAAAATCTGATCAGGGCTATGCAACCATTAAAAAATTATGTAATTCCAATCAGGGGTGATGAAGATATGGGCAATTCATATCAAGGGCCTATTGACTCAGTTTTGTGAGATAGTATCAGAACAATCAGAATCTGATGCTCCATCTATTATATAACATGCAACCCTTGATAGATGGTTACTATGGTAATCTTATCTTTCATGAGAACTCAAATTAAGGTATTTAATCCCCTCCAACATGTCCAAAACTCCACTACACTCCAATGCACCCCACTTCCTCTGCTCAAAAAGAAAACATCCTCTTCTTGGCCTCTCATGGTCATTCCACTCACACTATTGCCTCAAGACTTGGCCTCAGCCAGTCTACAGTATCCAGGACTCTCAGAACTCTCCATCCCAACCAGCCCTGCTCCTCTGGAGGTCATCCCCCCAAGCTTTTCTCTAGAGATCAACATTTTATTTTATTATAAATTGCTACTGGCAGAGCTGCCAATACTGCTCAGGTCACCAAACACATCAATACAATTATCCCCACCCAGTCTCCTTGTTACATACCATTGCAATGGTTGGTGAATACATGTAACAAGTTGCTGTTTAAATAGTGCCCACAGACTAATGCCAGATAACCTGGCATAGTGGCCTTTTGGCCCAGTTGAAAGAACACATCACTGTGGGAATTTGTTGCCTTTCACACTCCTCAGAAACAGTCAGAAGACTCCTCAGGAAACATTCATTCAAGGCTGTGGTGAAGAAGAAAAAGCCCTTTGTCAAGCCCGCAACACCGAGTACCGACTTATTCGGGAATACCGACCAACCGGCCCTC
>QLPG01019418.1:22089-37318 GCA_003314385.1 Gomphus sp. MG54 | reverse complement strand
CAACGACATTGCGCGCAATTCCATGTGCCACTGCCCCCGCCTGCCCCGTCGTCCCACCCCCGCGCACGAGTGCGAACACGTTGAACGCGCCGAGGAGGCCGGCGAGCTTTAGCGGGCGCACCACACGCTGCCGGTCGATGGTGTTGGGGAAGTAGGAGGCAAGGGGAAGGTTGTTGATCAGGATTGTGGTGGTAAGAGAGGTGGCGGGGATGGCATGGACGGGAGTTTGGATGATTTGGGTTAGGTATTGGGGTTCTTGGGGTTCTTGGGACGGAGATTGGTGTTGTTCTGGGTTTTGGGTAGTGGTTTGCTGGGGTTCCAAGGGCTGTTGTGGCTGAGAGTCTAATTGTTGCTGTTTCGATTGCTGGACTTTCGTCGCCTCCCCTTCCGGGTAATGCACAGGAATCATCCACACCCTCGCCGCACTCTCTTTCCTCTTCCCCAACGCATATGTTCTCCCATACTCATCAAATGTCACCGGCTTCCTCCTCCCCCTCTCCCCCTCCCCCTCAGGCCTCTCAAACGGATCCAATACCTCCCCAATCCTCCGCGCAACCTCCTCCTCTCTCCCCGCAACTGCAATCCTCCTCAACTCACTCAACTGACCCAGCACGCCTAGCACCTTTCTTCGCCTTGCCGTTGTAAGCGGCGTGCCAAGGGCGCGAGAAAGGTTTTCGGGAGACTTCCATGCGAGGCGGGGGGGAGGGAGGTGTATTTTGAGAGGGGCCGGGAAGGGGAGGAGATGTGTGGCACGGAGGGATTGGGAGAGGTGTTTGAGGGAAGTGGACAGAGCGTGGAGGGGGTCGTAGAAGGTAGAGCGGGCCGTATAGAATGTTGGGGAGGAGGGACGGGGGAGAGGGTGCGGATTTGTGAGAGAGCGGGGATCGAGGGTGTCGAGGGAACGGGGGGGGACGAAGGGGGGTATGGGGCTTGAAGAGTAGGTGCGGATGAGCGTTGGACGGAGACGTAAGGTGTTCATGGGGTAATAACAAAGATTCGTTTGTTAGAATCCACGTGAAGTTTATAAGCCTTGAATTTGGGCCAAGCCTATCCAAGCGAAAGTGTTGAGTCCTGCCTGGCGCGGGTATGCTCTAAGCGCCCAGTCTTCTTCCTGTGGGGGCAACAGAAGTTTATCGTCAAGGTTTTGACCTTACTGCAAACAAGCGGGCCGTTATATAAGTATTTTTGAGTAAGGCGAGCTCTCAAAATACCCTGTAGTACGTGCCGGAAAGAGAAAGCGCAAGATAATCGTCAAAAGGTAAACGCGCCTGACACCAGAAGCGCCAGAGGTCCTGTAGCAATTGCTTACCATGGCTCACCTCCTCGAGCACAACTTTTCAAGTGCGTTAACAACATGGAAAGGTACGCTTCCTTAAGGGTGAATTCCTCATAAATACCGTAACTCCTTGTAGAGGTCAATTTATCCGAACTACAAAAGACGCTAGATGCGCAGGGACTAGAGGTCGTCGAGCACCAGAAAGAGAGCGTCGTGGGGCGGAAAGCTTTGTCTGACAGGACTAAAGGCGAGTGTTTCGCATTATTGTATGTCCCCTCGCTGATCGTTCGCAGACTTCAAGAAGCTCCCAGACGAGGAGAAGCTCGGGGCGTTCAAAATCCTCTTGAAAGGTGCTCAATGATTCATGCATTCTTTGCATTTCCTGCTCACCTAGCTGTATAGCATATCAGACGGAGATAGACTCTCTAACGAAACGCTGCAAGAGCTCTGAGAACGCGTTCTTAAACGTATACAAGGTGCTCGCTGAAGCGCCCGATCCATACCCTCTACTCAACGCAGCCGTGGTAAGCCCAATTCTGTACTCCTCTGCATTCGCTTATAATATCCCCATCACAGGACCTCACTGTGAAAGTTGGAGAGTCACAGGCCCTGGACGAAGAGGTCCGGAGGCTCCGTGATGAAAATGCTGACCTGCGACGGCGTGCGGGGGAGATCCCTGCCCTTGAAGCCTCCAAGAAGAAGATTCAGGTACGCCTGGACCAAGTCGAAGAGAAGGTGCGCCTCAGCATACTACTTGTATGACTAAGTTAAGCCTTCAAAACGTTCAGATGGAAGACCTCATCCGGGAAAAGGTTACCCAGAAGGAGAATGAGCTTAATGCTACATATGATGAAAAGATGATGAATTACGAGGAGCGGTTAGTAGAACGGATCATACGCCGGGCAGGTATTGATGATGTATTCCCCACCAGGGAGCGCGACCTACACCGACAAGTGGCTTTAGCCAAAAACCAGCTCCGAGATCTTCAATCGTCCAACGAGTCAACTCAAGCCAGGCTACTCAATCATAGTGAAAAGCAAGGTAGGCATTTATTCCGAGCTCCTTATTACTCTTCTAACAGTTCCATAGATCAGGAGGTCGTGGCGAAGCTCGCAGAAATGGATTTTATAGTCGCAGATCTCGAACGTGCCAATAGTCGTGTCGCCGCTGTGGAGCGACGGAATGTATGTTGTCTTTTGCGTTGTCGTGAAATTTTTCGATGATTAGCCTTTCGCAGGAGATCCTTCGTGCCGAGATCGAGGCTGTTCGAAGTGGGAATGACTCAAACGACCGGTACGTTTCTATTATATCTTAACGCGAACTGACACTAACCCTATATGCAGCGTCCAGTCTCTCGAAGCACAGATTTCTGAGTTGGAGTCTGAATGTGCTCGGCTGTCACGAGCATTTGAAGGACAGAAAACGGCTGTTCAAGAGGCGGAGCTCACTGCAAAGCGCAAGGCCGATGAAGCTGCGAAGGAGTTAAACTCCAGGGTATACATTTTATACTTTTGTCATGGGTATAGCTTGACATAGCTTTTCTACAGGGATCAGAGATTGAGAATCTCAAGCAGAAATTACGCAACTATGGCGACTATGATGAAATAAAACGCGAGCTCGAGATCATGAAGGTATACTTTGACTCATCTGCCAGCGCATGTCTCCGTACTGACTCCGCTGTCATCAAAGTACGTAGAATTCGCAGGCGGAGATGCGGACGACCTCGATGACCCCCATCCAAACGGCCTCGACTTACGGCTCCCTAATCCTAATGCCGATAAAGCTAATTCTCAACAGGGCAAGTCTCTCGAGACGCTCCTCGCAGCAAAGAACAAACGCATTTTAGAGGAACTCACCAAATTCCGTGTACGCATCACTCTCCCAACTTAACCCGCCCTCTAACATCTCTTCTATCTGTAGATCCTACACGGAGAGCTAGAGGCTTCCCTGCGTTCCGTATCGGAGGATTTGTCAAATAATCGCGACGAGCTGGAGAAGCAGAAATTGCTCAATGATAAGCTTGAGACTGACCTCTTGCAGGTGAACAAGCATGTCAACGGTTCTGGTGTAGCCAACGGTTCTGGTGTAGTCAGCGCGGATAAGTCGGAGGCATCGTCGCCTGGGGATACCAACCAACAAGAGGGGGTGGCGGGTCTTAACATTGGGCAAAAGGGAAATGTAGGTGTAGCAGTTGTCAATTCCTCAGTCAAATTATGTCTCATGATGACATGATGATTCCTTTTAGGAATCACACACAAAAGTTTCCCCGATTCCGTTCACGTCCTCTGCCGACACAACGATATTACCCATTGTCACAAGCCAACGCGACCGCTTCAGACAACGAAATGCCGAATTAGAAGAGGTGGGTCGTCCCACCAATCCAAATTTCTCAACTGCGCAAGCTCATCACCCCACCCAACTACCATACAGGAACTACGGAAGCAATTTCAGATCATCTCAGAATTGCGCACTGAAGTCAAGACTCTTCAGACTGACAATCTGAAGCTCTACGAGAAAGTGCGATACATGCAAAGTTATCGCGATGAGTCGAGAGGGGTGCCGCCGTCGTCAGCGGTGAACGCTCTTGCTAATACGCCTGCTCGTGGACCGGATGAGATGGGCAAGTACCGTGCGCGATACGAGGAAAGCATGAACCCTTTCGAGGTTTTCCGAGGTCGAGTAAGCGGTATAACACCCATGTTCATGGCTACGGTCTCCTGAATCATTGTACAGGAAGCACAACGAGCCGTACAGGCTCTTAACCCCATCGAAAGAGGCACACTCATACTTACTCGACATATTTTAGGAAACCGACGCTCACGGAACGCATTCATCGCGTATGCCTTGGGGCTGCATCTACTCGTCGTCTTCACATTGTACGAGTGTACGACTGCTTCAGGGACGACGCTGCAAAAACAACCGCCACCAAGTCTTGGGTGAGTTCTAAGAGGGAACACTAGTGGGATACAACACTTGAGTAGGGAATATATATGTATGACTATGTAGAATATTAAAACGCAATCTATATTTCACTAAAGCACACTGCGAGTGATGGTCGCTGTTAAGCAACACAACCGCTCGCAGGTCTGACTAAGCGTAACCATTTCTCACTCTAACATAAAATGCTAGAGACATGTAGTGGGGGAGTGAGGGCACTGACTACACCACCGTTTTAGCGGGAGCTGAGATTAACCTTGAGTAAAAGTCCAGAGTTTCCCCTAATCTGGAACACTGGTCAGGGGTTGGCTTCTGCTTGTTGCAAGGTTGACTCTCAACCTTGAAAAAATGTTGAAATCATGAAATATAAAGGTTAGCATTATGTAGGTATATTTATTTTCAAAGGTAACCCAAGGTCATGTGACTGGCTCAACAACTGCCTCAAATCAAACTCACATGCCTCAAACTCATGCACCGCTTTCCCCCACCTGCTGGCTGCTTTGCTGGTAACATTCCTCTGTCTCTTCTAGCTTTCTGGGTCTCTGCTGCCTCTCTCCTGGGTTATTACTGCTGGGTTCTCCTCTCTTTCTGCTCTCTTCTTCTGGGATTCTGGGATCTGCTGGGTTGTGCTGTCTTCTGCTGCTTCTCATGGCTGTCTTCTGTGCCCTGCTGCTGCCCCAGTGCTCTCATTGGTCTCCCCAGCTCTGGTAAGCATTATTTTCCCTTTTTTTTTGGTTAATTTTTGATACTGATTTTTCTTTTTTTGCCTCTTTTTCAGCTACATCCTGCCCCTTTCTCCTCTCCTGCCCTCACATATTACTTTCTCTGTCATCTACTGACTTAGGTGAGTTCCATTATTATGTTTTCACTATTGTTTACTAATTTTGCTTTTTTGACCCATTTTCAGCCATCCTCTCCCTCAATCCTCTTCTTCATCTCTCCTCTCTCTCCCTGGATTGGGTCTCTTATCTGGTGAGTGGGGTTTTGCATCAAGGTGTCTTGTTTTGAATCTTTTTTGAGGATGAAAATGTGCTTTTTGTAAGATTACATAAGTCACACTCGTTGTGAAAGGCAACAAATTCCCACAGTAATGTGTTCTTCCAACTAGGCCAAAAGGCCACTATGCCAGGTTATCTGGCATTAGTCTGTGGGCACTATTTAAATAGCAACTTGTTACATGTATTCACCAACCATTGCAATGGTATGTAACACTTGCACATCCTCCTACCTCCAAACCCCACTGCTGACACACCCCCTTACACACTGTGACACCCCATGTGCCTCACACTGCAACACCCCATGCACCCTATGCTGCAATACCCCATGTGCCCCATGCTGTGACACCCTGCACACCTCATGTCCCAACAACCCACATGTGGCATCCCTCATGTTCTGATACCTTGCCTCACCATGTGGTACCCCATGCACTGGATGCCCTCCACATGCAGTGCCCCTTATGTCCTGACACCCTGCCATGCCATGCATGTACCCCACCCACCTGACACCCTCCATGTGGGCAACACCCTACATACCCTATGGTCCTGACAGGATGGCAATGAGTATATTTTGGGTGTTTTGTTAGCTTGTCATGGCATTAGATTATATTTTCACTACACTTTGACAATAGAATTGTATCATCTGAATATTTAATGCAAGAATTACCTATAGAAAAGCTCTTTATACTATTTTGACAACAGTCTGACACAAGATTGCCTTCTTCAAAATTTAACCTGGACATTAGACTAACAATACCTTGAGTGTTCAGCACAAAATGATCTTATAGTTTAAGGTATTTTTGAGGTTGGCATGAATCAAGTCTTATTTAATAATGTCTAAGTACCTTGAAAACCTTGAAAAATGCTTGAAAAATGCGTTGCCAAGATTAAATACAGGGCGCAGATCTATCTGTTCGGCAAGGTTAATTTCAGATCATACCAGAACGGTGGTGTATAATACGTCAGCGTGGCAGCTTGCGAGTATGGTAAAAGTGGAGAGCCCTTTCTATAGCGTCCATTAATGGTTGCAATGCCTACAAGTAAAGTCAGGCTAAAGAATTGGACACGCAAGGCGTTTTTGACGTACAACTTGAACTCTTACTGGATCAACACCTTCCTGCTTTGCCATCTGCACTAACGCATCAACTTTAGCTGGTGTCCGTGAGAGATAATCAGCCATTCTATCGGCTTTCACGGCTTTATGGGCTGGCGATGCCAGTGTCTGCAAGTCTGATGCTGGGGGATATATAGCGGACCAAAACTGTCGGAGAAACTCGTTGCCAGCCGTCTGACAGGTGGTCATTTGTCGGAGTAAAGACTCTGGGATTTCCACTAAGGTCCAGTTAGAAAGGCCGCATGTGAATAAATATATATGCAAGAGCCACACTCACCACCTTTCTTCTTCCCTTCTAACCGGGTTGAAACATTTTGTGTCATAGCCGCGACGGCAGTAACGGCAGCCTTATTGTCTAATCTCATCTGGAGGCATGTCACTGGGATTGAATGGTATATTGATGTTTGAGGAAACGTACTGATCCTAGGTGCCGATTCCAGTCTTGTAAATTAGTCGTAGTAGATTGCAAAATTGTGACCATATCGACCTGTACCAGACCACGTCAATATTTCATTAAGGTAGGAATGACCAGGTACGGTACCAAATCACCCTGCATGCCATTGAGGGTATCATTTGAAGCTCTGCCTTCAAAATACTTCTCTCGATTTTTCATGTCCAATGCGATGGCCTCCGACTGCTGTGAGTCGCGAAGATCATCCAATTCGATGGCCTCATATGTCTTGAAATCTATCAATGTTTATATCCCATGAATACCGAATGGAGACACACCGAGGCGTCTGTACTAGAGTCGACACGTCGTCGCTTAGCTGCTGGCATTTCCCCTCTAAAATGATTTGTTAGCAAGTAGATAGCACTAAGAGAGCAATAACGGACAGGGCGGAATTGAGCAGTCTTTCCGAATGTTGATTGAACCGTCTAATAAGAGGCAGCGCGCCACGTTGCTTCCCTGCTTGCATTGTGACGTCTTTTTCATTACCCGTCTGCCATTGGTCTGAAAAAAATGATGCAGATAAGTGACGATAAACCAACCTGGGGATGGTCTTCCTGTGTCGCTGCAAGATCAATAAAGAGGTCTACATTCTCGTTTCTTTGCCTTCGTGGTTCGAGTCCTAAACATAATCTGTCAGATTGTCAGATTATCAAGCATACACCGATCTCCTACCATTATCCTCCTTTTCTAAATATTTGTCGAATATTGGATCTTCCTTGACGAAATTCTGTGCAGACGTGGAGCGGATGGAGGCTCGATGGCTGTCGAAGAGTTTAGATTGGAAATATCGCTTCCAGAACTCGCCCTCAGAGAGCTCGAGAGAACTTAGTCGTCAGACTGAACTGGTTAAAAAACCCACATGCCTGGTTGGGAACATTCTCGTTATAAGCCTTTGCTACTACTGGATGCTCTTCGAAGATGTCATGAACCATCTGAGGCGTGACCATAATTTTCCGTTCGCCATTCGGTTGGTCTGTAGGGCGTGGGTCGACGATCTGTCCCGGCTTTCCTTTCTTCTGGCGCTCGATGGATATCTCGGCTAGTAGAAGGTGCTTTTATTGCAATCTGCATTAGAAGGATGTCCGAAGTATACAAAAGTCAACTGATTACTTCGCGACCTTCCCAGAATTCAGCCTCAGTGATCTGACCACCTAGGACTAGTTCACGGTGTAGTGCGGCTAGCTCTGGTGTCTTAAGGAGAACTTGTTTACGAAGTCGAAAATCTTCAGGGTTGCCAGCTAATGATGGTGGTGGTGGGATTGAAGATGGAGTTGAACCTCGAGATAGAGGCTGCGGGGGACGAGGAAAACCGCCATGTAAGGGTGTTGGAGAACCAGAGAATGGGGTAGATATCCCAGGCAGACCAGCGGGTTTTTCCAAAGCAGCACGGTTACGGCTGATGATAGAGCTCAATTCTCTTTTAAAAACCTCCCGGTCCTGTATTGCTGTTGGTGAGGGTGCAGTAAAAGTAAAATTGTGGCCTTGTTCATCCCCGACCACACCCAGCTTCAGTCTAACTTGAGCAGCACCTTCTTTGCTGCAAAATAATGCTACGGGGATAGTGATATATAAATTCTAGCTGCAATTTCATTCGAAGATTGATCAGGAAAGACCCACAAGCAGCTTGCACATACGGGATTCTGACAGCAGATCCCCTTTTGCCATCCTGCGACCATTGGAGATGGGTATTGGTAAGCTCTAGCAGACCGGGAAACTTTTTGTATGATGCCTTGGCACGACAGATAATATCCGAAGCCATAGGTACAAGACATACATGGATGGGCGACGCGCGCCACTCACTTGCGATTTTGGGATCATGGTTATGTAAGACTATTGTCGTATCCCATGGCGTCGATCAATGTTTCCTTTCACTATATTCCTCCAGTTAATTCTTCCTCTCCAGCCATGGCTCTTCAGGTGACCTCACTTGTGGACTCATATATGATTTGGGCGGGAGTTGTTGAAGGAAAAGCCGAGGACGTCCACAATGCTGCCTCCCATGGGAGGTTGACACAGGACTGGGCCTGTGCTATGCCGAGTGCAAAGGTTCTTATCACTTCTTATTCCTTCGTATCATATTCAACCTTGTTATATACCAAGTCCCTTGTTCCATCTTCTGGCACGTCCTTGTTTCGAGCTTCAAGTGCCGATATCGCGTTACCAATGGTTCAAAGACTAGGTAAAGTTTTACTAGAATATAAGTGTGTGTACTCATCTGTGCAGCTCGTCGATTTAAGAAACAGATATTCCTTTCTATTGATTTCCCTCCAGGGTTCATGACAATGGGTGAAGGTATCATGTTAACTTTGGAAGTGGAAAAGCGTGCTATAGAGATACTGAAGAATTTAGAAGCACCTCACATCCCTTAAATACCTCATCTCCTTAATTTGAGCATGATCCTATGCTACAGACCTGGGCGAGAAAGAACTGCAGTTGAATGCAACGTTGTAGACTTGAACTCCTGCGCCACCAATGTACCCGGTTAAGTTGCACATATGTGTAGCGCGGTATTCTATATATACCCGTGCGAAAGACTTAAGCATGGTTGTGAGCGCCTCATGAGTCGCTTAGCTAGGATTGCGTTTTCAGTTGTCACGTGTTTTGAACACACGTTCGTGGCCATTATTTATTATCTATCTTATTTCACAAATACCCATGTCGTCAAGTACTAGAACTCAACTAGTGGTTTTTGACTTTGACTGGTAACCCTTTTTCTTGTTCGTCCGACAATAACTGATGACACAATAGGTCACTGGTGGACCAAGATACGGATCGATGGGTGTTTGAAGTCCTAGCTCCTCATTTGCGTCGCAAGGTGGAGACTTTGGAACCGGAGGTCCAATGGACAGACCTTATGTACGCCTCAATTTTTCCATCCATGCGATACATTCACCTCAACACCTTGCAGCGCGCAGTCATTAGTTGAACTTCATGCCTTGGGTGTGGCACGAAAAGATATCGAGGGTGCTTTGCATATCCTTCCCTTTGTCAGTCTCCATTCGCATCGAACGTACTGTGGATTCATTGGGCTTGATGCAGCACCCTGCTATGATTCGTACACTCAATCAACTTAAAGCTTCGCCCTCAACACAAAACAGGGTTGTGATCCTGTCGAATAGTAACACAGTATTCATTTCCACCATTCTGGAGGTACGAGTCTAGTTCTACATTTTACTTTCTGCCAATAATCTTTCTTTAAGCATCGAAACTTAACACACATATTTGATGAAATCATCACCAACCCCGCTGGCTGGGACCCTTCAGGATTACTTGAAGTACGTAGAAGGATAGACCCTGCGGGACCACAGCATCAATGCAGAATAGGATGTAGTGCTAACATGTGCAAAGGTGGAGTGCATTTGGTGACGCTTGACCTTTCGGCTCAAGTAATATACCAGGTGAAGAACTTCAGGCATTACTTGCCAGATATCCGGATGCTTTTGATCGTGTCATATATATTGGTGACGGTTCAAATGATTTCTGTCCCATACTACGACTTGGAAGGTGAGTAATCCCATTTTCATGTACTCAGAGTTTCCCTTGATTTTTGTTTGTTTCGTAGCCAGGACCTAGCACTGGCACGTAAGTCCTTTGGATTAGAGAAAAGGATCACCCAAGATGGAGCCAAAGAAGGACTGGCATGTAATGTTCAGTATTGGACTGGCGCTTGGGAGGTTGAGGAAACGATTGCCAAGCTGTGAAAGTCACTGTCAAAATAGGATATCTCTTTCTTGATACAACATTAGAGCAGTGTTTGCAATCTTCTAGAGCTTCCAACACTAGAGCAATGAACATCGAGTTACATGATACATTTGCGCTTGGAAACACATGCAGTTAGTTCACCGTATGTGCTACCATCACTCAGATGCATTGAAATCACTCATATGCATTGAATGGGGAAAAAATGTAGGGCTAAAGATATCGAGAAAAGAAAAATGAACAGTTTTGAATGGTAAGGTGTCACCGCTGCCAAACGTCCATTCCACTGATGCGTCTTGCATCTTTGGGAAGCCCTTGCGTTGCCGGGTTCGGAGACCCTTGACCAGAGAATGGTTGAGGTTGACCAGTCGAAACAACTCCGGCCCCGTAGAATGAATTCACCGTTGATGTTTGCGGCGCGATGTTGTGTCGTGACGACATATTCTGCTGTGTACCATGAGAAGGAGATGCCGCGGTATTGCCGTACGACTGATATTGTTGGGGTTGTACTGGCATATACAATGACGATGATTCATTACGACCATCAAATGTCGAAGCATCGTATGAAGTAGAGGGTTGTTGATAAGCTGTTGCATACCGATTTCCCGCAGCAGCGGTATTGTTCGAATACACTTGGGGCGGTGTAGAAATGACACCGGCTTGTGCAAGGCTATTCGATGCATCCTGTCGTGCCGCAGAACGTACGCTAGACATCACAGCGTCACGTATAGACACAGTTCGATCTTGGTCGCCAAGGACCGAAGGCTGTGATTGGTACGAAAGATGTGAAGGGCCATACCGACTTCCCGAATTAGTCTGTGCCCAAGTAACGCCACTCGAGGCCGCTAATTCAGCCTGTTGCTGGAGATACTCCAACTGCGGATAAGTCTGGGATGGGGGATGTGCCTTCCCTGACTGACGTCGCTCCCACTCTCGCATCGCATCTTCACGTTGCATTACTGGAGTCAAAGCATTGCGTCCAATGCCTGTGGCATCCGTATTGCCCATATGTGAAAGACGTGCTAGAGCCGGGGGCACAACATCCATTTGATTGATAGTGTTCGCCCTTGCCCTCGAGTTCGGATAATACGAGCTGGACGGAGGATTTGGGTTTGTAGCAGGGACAGGGAGTCCTGATGAGCCTTGACCACCATATTGTATACCTAAAGAACCTGCTGACGCTTGGTGAGCCAAATTCCGTGTACTGGTGGATGGCTGAGTGAGATGGGATGAGATCGCGTGCTGCTGCTGCTGCTGCTGCTGCTGGGTAGCATAATCAGTGGTGGCATCGTTGTATGTCTGGGTGGCAGGAGTAATATAGGGATTTCGCATGGCAGCGGCAGTTGCTTGAGATGCTGCTTGGGCTTGAGCAGTATATACTTGATGTTGAGCTAATTGTTGGTTATATGACGCAGCATCTTGATATGCTCTACCGCCCTTCGGCTGAGAGGGTAAAAGCCCACCATAAGGTCGCTTAGGGTCGGATGCAGACGAGGAAGATGCCTGTGCTGTCACTACGGAAGTCGCTGGTGGTTGCAGACCAGTCGGCTAGGATTAGATTTGTTAGCGGTAGAAAAAATTGGGAAGATCGAGGATGACAAACATTAAATGGTCTGGAGAACTTCTCACCAGTAATGAAAGGATGTTGTTTTGCTTGCTGTGGGGTCCACCGTTCCAACGGATTCAAATTGAGAAGCCCTTGGCAAAAGTCGATAAACGCTGCTCGATTATTCGCCTCTGCCAAAGGATATATCTTGTTGGCAAGTATGTCAAAACCTAAAAGAATAGTGCTCACCTCTCTCGAGTTCTTGTCCATGCCGCGTCGAAGAAGAGTGCCGAGAGGAAGCCAAAGGTGCGTTCCGAACGATCTCGGGAAGCGTCTTATGCGAGAAGTACTGCTTTCCCACCTGCTCCTGAGTATTGCGCTCGCGAGAATATTGTTCGATCGACTTCAAGCGATACTTCTTCTGGTTATAGTTGTCGACGTAACAGTCAAAGAACTGAGAGACCTGTTTTCCATTATCAAGCATATGCTGCGGTGGTAATCTGTCGAAAATAAGGATGAGTCCTTAAGGGGCATGGGTCCGACAAGATTCGCACCCTAACAACTCAACGATCCTGGTGATTTGATTGTATTCACTGGTGCCAGGGAATAAGGGTAAGCCCAAGAAGAGCTCCACCGCAATACAGCCTAAAGACCACATGTCTATCGCAGCTGTATACGGTATTCCCAAAAGAACCTCTGGAGATCGATAGAAACGCGATTGGATATATGTGTAAACTGTCTGTCGCTCATGGCATGCTGAACCAAAGTCGATGACTTTGATTTGTGGAGATTGTAACCTTAACATATAATGAATATATAAGAGACTGTTTTTGTAAAAAGTGAAACCTCATGAAACGCACGACTTCAGGAGTATGTTTTCAGGTTTTAGATCGCAATGTATCAACCGTGCCTCCTTAAGCACGGTTAATGCATCCAGCAATTGTGCGGTAAACACTTTGACGAGTTGTGTGCTCAATCCTTGGAACTGATTTTGCTTGATAAGTTCGTAAAGGTTGGATGATAGCTGTTCAAAGACAAGACATAAATGATTCTTGTGAATGAAGGAATCCCGGAGACGAAGAATATGGTGTTCATCATGAGGATCGAATTCGTTGTTCAACTGCAATTAGAGTGTCAGAATATGCGTTCGGAGACAAAAGGTATTGACCATCTGCAAAATGGTAACCTCCATCATACTCTGATTGAAGTAAGCCGGCTTGTTTTTTATCACTTTGACGGCTAAGATCTCGTTCGTCTTTGAGTTTTGACATTTGACGACTTGTCCGAACGTTCCCTGCCCCAAGACGTCCAAAATTAGGTACCTAATTGCCCATTCGGTCAGTACGTATTGTGAAGAAGTTACTTCTGTAGAATGACGTACTTTTGACCTTCTACGCTACCAAGCCAATCGTTGACATACAGAATATAGTCGTAATCTTCGTTATCATAACCGTCATTGTGCGCGGGCTTGCTGGGTTTTGTCAGCACGCGGCGAGGATTATGGGCGGATTCGTATCGGAATTGAGGGTTGCAGAGGTTATAAGTCGCAGTTATTTGTGTGGTTAACGCTCGCAAAGGCTGTGTACACTCTGTGAGCGATAGCTAGTGCACAATAAGTGACTAAACCAAAACGCACACTGAGATAGTTGCCATCCTGATCAACCCTCCGCCCGGAAGCTGAAAGATTGGTGTAAGGTCGTAACTCCTTCGCGTCCCGCACCCTTTTGAACCCGATTGATCTGCGCCGGGGCTGAGACTCGATGTTCATCTGGTCCGGCTGTGACACCGAGTAATACTGTTGTTGCATCTGGCCATGCGAGTGAGAGAAAGGTGAATTGGGAGTGGAATGTGACGGCGGGCGGCTTGGCGATGAGACGCTGAGTTGAGGTTGCGAAACCTGGGTATCCATAGATGGGTATGATGGAGTGGAGTAAGATAGATTTGCAGACGGCTGTGTTGACATCGCGGGCGCTTGATGGTGCTGTGGAAGGTAAGGAGATGCACGTATATCGTTTTCTGTGGGCTCCTGTTTGACCTGCGAAGAGAAAGCCGTGTTTGTGGATGACTGCTGGGGGGGAGTGACATAATCAGTGTAGTTCGTAGCGGCGTACATGGATGATTGCTGGGATGGAACGTATGGATCCAACTGAGAGATCACTGGCGGTGATTGTGCGGAACGTGCCGGTGAATTCTCCCGCTCCAGTGCTTGTGGCCGACGAGGGGTGGATGAGGAGCCATAATACATATATCCATCTACAGAGGGGGAAGAATGGCTCGCTGCTGCAGGACTCGCAGCTTGTTGATACGCTACAGAAGATGGGTAGAACGGATTGATATGTTGACGGGTACTAGAACCAGGAGGTGCCTGCGACTCGCTTGAGTAGGCACGCTCAAGGTCGTCTGGTTGTCGTCGTCCACGAGCGCCCGTGTTCATGGATGTACTTCGAGCAAGGTGCATAAGTGACGAACCTTGGTCTTGACCAGACGTGTGGCCCTCCTCTGTCTCCAACAGATGTGGTAGACGGGGAGGGTGTCTAGAGGAAGAGGAGGATTGTTGCTGGCCTATAGATGGCAATCTGGCGTGGTCGTGATGGGATGACGGCTGCTGCGGCGGAGGCGCACTTTGGCCGTAAAGTGAATATTGTCCTCCGTTAGGCTGGCTGGCTTGTACAGCCAATTGTGAAGAGTGTGCAGTGTTCGACCAGCGAGGAAGATCGAAGTCGTCGTCTGCCATATAGGTGATCACCTCAGGATCTGAAGTCGACATTTACCACGCTTAGATTGAGTGAGATGGTAACAACGATACGTCGCCAACGGGCGTAGAGTTGAGTAAAGACCAGCAAGAACGTATAGGTCGAAAGTACGTAGTAAGAGGTAGGTCGTGCCGCCTTGCAGGCGACGACCAATGGACGTTGTGTATGGACCCTTGTTTGTCACTCAGCTGAGGCCGACTCGAACCAAGGTCCGACCCTCTTACTAAAACAAAAAGCATTTTCAAATCTCCGACAACATGTAGGGTTATTGGTTATTGTCAACACTGTCTTTATATTTCACGACCACAGCCTTCTTGCATCGCTTTCGCTCTACTCCCTTTTTTTTTTTTTCGGAGCACATTTGATGGCTTCAGTTTGGCTTGGCCATCTTGGGCTTGATATGACTTAAACGTTAGTGCTTAACAGATGAATGTGAGTACCGGCTACCTGACACATGG
>QLPG01019418.1:0-11948 GCA_003314385.1 Gomphus sp. MG54 | reverse complement strand
TCCTCCTTGGCCTTTTGTTTGGCCTCCTCCTTGGCCTTTTGTTTGGCCTCCTCCTTGGCCTTTTGTTTGGCCTCCTCCTTGGCCTTTTGTTCAGCCTCCTCCTTGGCCTTTCGCTTGGCCTCCTCCTTGGCCTTCTACTTTTTTTCTGCCTCCTCCTTGGCCCTCTGCTTTTTCTTAGCCCGAGCCTTCTCAACCTTCTCCAAGGCCAGCCTTACCTCCTCAAGGGTGGTGGCTTCATCATCCATGGTGGGGGTGGTTGGTGAAGACATGACTAGCTGCCATGAAAAGGATCCTACTTTTATACCTTTTCATGATGCCTAATCATGTAATCTTCCCACAGTAACTTCTATCATCATCAGGCACCAGGACCTCGAGGCTTGGTCCTAACAGGGGGTCACTCTTATATCCCTGATATAACCCTAACACCTCAGACATCTGACATAAGGTGCTATAAAGAAGATCATCCTGAAGCAAGTCTGAACCCACCCCATCACTTCCGAACCTCATCATCCTACCCCAAGCCCCAACTAGTGATGATCACCTCGGACCTCGGACCCCTTTCCTTTCTTGTTGAACAATAGTTTTATTATACCACCAGATGTCGATTTCTTTTATAACCCATTTTCATTTATCTTATTGTTCCCTAGGACATTCCTAATTAGTTACAATAAGGACTGCTATGTATAAATACCTCCAGACTTCTGTACTATACCTTAGTGTGAATATCGACTTAGTATTTTCACTCACTTGTTCTCTGAACTCCGAACCTCTGTATCTCCAAACCTCCAAATTAGGGACTGACAATCAAGGAGGGTGTAATACATAAGTTGAAGCCAAGTCCTCAAGACTTCGAATACAAGACCTCAGACCAAGTTACATCAGCTCAGACCTGACTTGACTTTGGACTTAAATCCATTGTCTGTCTGGAATATATTGACCTTCTGATTTGTCTCTCATTCTACTACAGCCAACCATTCCTTGAAGTATCTTATAGCCTCATCTTTCTATTTGAGCATATAGACCCAGATTTTTCCTGAATAATTGTCTATGAAGTTAAATGTGTATTGTTCACCATTAGGTGTTTGTACAATTTCTGGTCCTGTTACAATATATCTGAAAACACTTTTTCTAGTAGTCTCTTGTTAGCTCTCCCCCCCTCCCACACCTTAGGAACAGATGTCTTGGCCTGTTTAGCAAGGACACAGTGTTCACACACTTGTGGGAGGAAGTGGAGACTAGTGGGCATACCTGTGACGAGTTGTTTCTCGGCCATCTGAATGATAGAATGGTAGTTGACATGTCCCAGACGTCTGTGCCAGGTATCAAGTCCAGGAGCGGCCCGTGCAATGTAGGAATGTTCAATGGAGCTATTATCGGTGAGCGTGTACAGTCCTTTAGTATGACAGATCCCCTTCGCAATGAATTTTGAACCTCGTAGGACAGTGCATTCTGTAGCTGTGAAGGAGACATGGAAACCATCATCGCCCAGTCTTCCAATTGAGATGAGATGTATTTTAACATCCGGTATGAAGAGGGTGTCTTTGAGGATCAACCGGTGACCCTTTCTATATCTGACATGAATGGTCCCTATGGCAATAGCAGATATGGTTGATCCATTTATACCTCGAATCTCATGCCTCAGAATCATGTGTAATTCTAAGAAGTCTTCATGGTGAGATGAACACTGACTAGTAGCTCCTGAGTCAAAAAGGAATGGAGTGGAAAATGCTGTGGCTGAAAGGTCAGTTATTGATGCAATAGTGTCCTTTTGGTCCATTGTTAAGATCACATATCAGGTGCTTAGCTAGGTGCTCCTAGGGTTATTTCCGATGATTCCAAAGGGTTTCCAGAAGTCCTCGTTTCCTGGATGTTTGGAAATCGGAGGTCGGTTTGGACGGAAAGTGTGGAAGACAGAAGCACCAGAGGTTTTGGACTGTTCACGGTGTTAGGTAGTTCAACTAGTCATTCGAGTGGTTCGAGGTTGTAGGGACTGGCTTCAACTTATGTGTTGCACCCTCCTTGATCATCTGTCCCTAATTTCAGAAAGTCAGAAAGTTACTGGAACTGAATTGGAACTATGATGCAGAACTAAATTGATATTCGTACTGGCAAATAGTCCAGTCAACTAGTGTCTTATATACATGTATCTATCTTTGTACTATCTTGTGTCGAGTAAAGACAAGGAAACAAGGAAAAATACAAGGGGGCTAATGGGGGGCAAAAACAAGGGGCAACATATACGATGATCTTAAGTTTGTTTGCATGTAGAACCTTGATTTCCAGAGTCATGGAAAGTGTTGGAATCGGAAGTCATGGGTTTCTGATTGGGGTTGTGGAAAGTCTGTTTGGGGAATGGCCTGAGTCGGTTCATAACATCCATAGAGTTGATATGGAGATCATGGAGAATGGCACAAGAGTCAGATCCACTGTCATCAGATGTTTCAATGACTGTAGTGTAAGCTTGATCCTCGTTTTTCTTTGTCCCCTTCTGATTTTCCCTCTTCTCTTTTGTATTTTTCTACCAATCAGGAGCTTTTCTAACACTGCCACCACCATCCTCCTAACAATTTTCGATAGTATGTCCAGATTTCTAGCAGTTTGTACATTTTGCAGATGTGGCCTGTTTTGCTGATTTCTTCTGTTTTGCAGCAAGGAGTTTTTCTCCCTCCTTGTTGGAGTCATGGTGCTAAGCTTCTTGGGCCTCAATTTCAAGACATCAAGTGATGTCATTGGGGGTGATCTTCATGGAAGAGGATGTCATGTTGCCAATCATGATCTTGTGAAGCCAATCAAATTCCCCATCTGTCATGGCATGAAGGTATAAGGTGATTGCCATTTCGTCCTTGGTAGGTGCCTGTTTGTCATAGATAATCTTGATTAAATCTTTCATATCTGCAATGGTAGCATTCACAGTATCAGGTGTAGTGAGATGGGTATGCATTGCTGTTTGAAGGGCATTGAATTTGGAGATAGCTCCACTTTGGTATGTCTTATCTTTCAGGCAGTTCCACGCTTCTTGTGCAGTGGTTAACATTTCAATTTCTTAAGATAATGAGTTATCCATGATCTGACAAAGGGCACCAACAATATAATCATTGGTTCAAATCCATTCATCGGTTTTTGTAGGATCTGTTAGAGCCTTGCTGTTGGGTCCCTCAATATATGTCCATAGGCCATAGCTTCATAGGACAGACCAGCACTTTCTTGACCATAATGTCCATCCATTGGCAGTAAGTATCCCAACAGTCTTGAGCTTGTTTTCTGTCATAGCAGTGGTCCAACTTGATATTCTTTTTTCCTTTTTTTTTTTTATGCTATATGAATATTCTGTTTCAAAGCATGGACAGGAAGCCTATAACCTATTGAATCTAGATAAAGGTCTCAGTTGAGTAAGTGATAACATGACTGATATTAATACCTAGACAAAGGTCTATGTAGAAAATAGTACATGAGCTTATGTCAAAGGAAAAACAGAATAAGTGTCTCACCTCAGTCAAGTAAGTGATAACATGACTAAGGAGATCACTAGCTAGCTACTGGTGTTTATATACTGTAGCTAGACAATAGCCATGAACAACAATAAATAGTACAATGGCAGTGAATGAACAATGGCATGTCATGAGTAAGGACTTATCTAATATTCCAACAAGGTGCACATACTTCAACTGAGGAACTATCTATGTAGAGAACAGCTTATAATTACACATGGGTATTTTGACTGCTACAAAAGGTTATACAATAGAATAAAAAGAATATAATCTTGTCTTTCAATAAAAGTCAGAATGAATAAGAACAAAAGAAATATCTCAGCTCTTAGACTTTGCCAACATGTAGGATTGCTATTTCCAACATTTCCCCTCAATCCAAACATGGGTCCAAATATCCTACAAAGTCCTCCATGTTTACTTGTAGTAACCCTTTGGTGAAAAGGTCTGCCAGGTTTCCATGGCTAGAGAAATAGATGACCTCAAGTAATTGTTTCTCAATTGCTTCTCAAATAAAATGGTAGCATAAATCAATATGCTTCATCCTAGTGTGATATTGACTGTTCTTGGAAAGAGTGAGAGAGAGGATTGGTTATCACAATATAGGGTGAGATGGGTAACTTGTGGTATGGTTATTTCAGCCAAGAATAAGCACAACCAGATGGCTTCTTTAGCTATGTAAGTAGCCACTATATACTCAGCTTCTGTTGTTGACAGAGTGATGACTGGTTATTTTTTTGGAACTCTAGGAGATAACCCCTCCATTGATAAGGAAGATATAACCAGAGATTGAGTGTCTATGTTCTTGGGATGTATGACCAGCATCAGTGTATGCTCAAAGTCTGTTTGGACTACCATTGTAAGTTAGCTTGAGAGACCTCGTCCTCTTCAAGTATCTGAATACCTACTTCACTGCTTCCTAGTATCCCTTTCCAGGGTTTTGCATGGGACTGGGACAGAAGAGTTAAAGCAAAAGCAATATTAGGGCATGTTCCTACTGCCACATACATTCACAATCCTATTGCTTCTCTATATAGTACAGCCCTTATGCTCTGCACTTCATTTAGCATCAACAGAGATTAGTCTTTGGATAAGTGGAGACTGGGCTCGATTGGGGTAGATACTAAGGTGGCATTCTCTAGGTTAAAATAGGATAAGATTATATCAATGTATGATTTTTGGGAGAGAGATATAATATGTTTTTCCCATTCCCATTGATTTCTACATCAAGTAGCCAATGGATCTCTCTGTCAGGCTCCGGACATATTGACAGGCCTCGGGAAAGCCGAAGGGGTCGGACAGGTAAAGGCCAAGTCCTGCAGGCTAGAAGTAGTAGCATGGCTTCAACGTGCTCGTGCGTTGCACCCTACTTCCCATACGTGCCACTGATTTAGGACAGAGGAATACCTGGGAGAGTGCCGAGAGTGTCGGCCCAGGTAAAGGACTTGGGACAGGAGAAGGGAGGACAAGAAGGCAAAAACCTAGTTGATTTCCAGAACGAAGAACCATCTACATACATTGGCTACTTATATAGGCTAATAAGTGAGATGTGGAACAGAGTGGCACAAGGAATGGAGAACAATAAGGTATGAAGAATCATGTGGAGGTATTGTCCACAAGGATCAAGAATAGAACAAGGAATGTGGATGATAATAGAACAATAAAGTATGGCCGAGGACAAAAGAGTGAGTGAGAATAGAACAATGAGAGTGACTGAAACATAAAACAATAGGGCCACTGCCGAGTGGCAACAAAGAGTGAATATCCTGAGGGTAAACAGGCAAGGGGAAGGACAGGGAATGAAGGGGAATGAAGGAATGACAAAGGATAGAGGGGACAGGATAAGGAAAGTGAACCAACGATGAGCCAAATGTACCGGGCTGAGACCATGTACTGGTGAGGGATGCCTTGTCACTGGTGTGTGGGACTAAAAGGCAAGGATTGTTCGGTCGGTACTACCGAGTGAACCAGAGCTTGGTATCCGGGGCTTGACACTCTCCCATATCTGACATTTTGAATTTGGTGTTAAGTGTGTTTTTTGTCTCAAGTAGCATTTGCTTGGAACTGGTGGTGATTGTTAAGTCATTGACTGCCGCAACTATAATGGTGATGTTGTCTTTGAAATGTTGTGTGAAAATGCTGTGTTCCATTTCACAGTGTGTGAAACTGATCTGCTTGAATGCTTCCTGCAAGCAGTGATACCATTATCTCCCTGACTGTTTCAGCCCATAAATGGATTTGTATAATAGACAGACCTTGTCTTCGTCTCCTTGTACAGAGTATTGTGGTGGTTGAGCCATATAAATTTCCTCTTCAAGTTCTCCATTGAGATACACATTCTTTATATACATTTGGTGTATTTCCCAATTTTTTTGAACAGCAAGTGCTAATATGATGTGGTTGGAAGTCAGTTTTGTGACAGGGGCAAAAGTTTTATTGAAGTCAATTCCAGGGTTTTGGGTAAAACCTTGGGCAATGAGTTGTGTCTTGTATTTTATGATTTTGCCTGTGGCATCATGTTTTAGCCTGAAAACCCACTTACTTCCCACTACATTTCTTCCCTCAGACCATTTCACTAACCCCCATGTCTTCATAGTTTCTAGTTGCATCAGCTGGTCCTCAATGGCTTCTTTCCACATTGGCCAATCAGGACTGGCCATTGTTGCCTCTATGGTCAGGGGTTCATCTCCAGTAAGGATGGCAGAGAGAGTAGCTTTGTTTTCACTAGACTCTCATTCAGAAAGTGCCATTTTGAGGGGATTTGCAGTGGTATTTGCACCTGCTGGTAATTTTCCTTGATCGCAATTGTAGTGACTGATGTTCCCTTTGCCTGTCTGGATTCATAGGCTGATGGCTGTCAGATTCATTTACTGCAAGTGTCGGAGGTTAGTGGGTCTGGGGTTGTGATTGGGTGCATTGATTCTGGTTGATTGGTAAGAGAGGTTGTGGGAGTAGATGGAGTGAAAACTGAATTTGAGTCATTTTTCTTGATCTGGTCCTGTTCCTCCTCAAGGAAAATGATCTCAGGCATAGTAATGAAGTCATTGTTGAACGTGATATTTTGCTCAATACTGACTGACTTTTTATCAGCCTACTATATTCAATGCTCTTTGCTTTCCTTATCAAATCCCACCCATCTTCCTTCTTTTGTATGGCTATCTAGCTTTGAGCCATTTGCATCATAGATGAAAACTTTACAGCCCCATTCTTTGAGGCCTGACAGAACAGGTTTCTTTCCTGTTAGCATTTCAAAAGGAGTTGTGTCATTACCCAAAGCACATGTTAACATACAGTTTTTGAGCCACATAGCATGTTTGACTGTTTCTCTCCACAGGTATTTGGGAAGACCACTGCTTTTGAGCATGGCATGGTGTCAAGCTTCAGTAGTGCTGAGGATGCTGGCTGGGAGTGGCCAAGTCCTACAGGCCAAAAGTAGTGGGTTTGGCTTCAATATACTCGTGCATTGTGCCCTACTTTCTGTGTGTGCTACTAATTTGGAACAGAAGGGATACTCAGAGAGTGCCAAAGATGTCAGCCCAAGTAGAGGACTTAACAGAGGAATGGAAGGTAAAGGGACCTAAGCCTAGTCTATACCCAGAATGAGTGTTATAGCCCATACCTCCAACAACCCCCACAACCACCCCTCCTTATTCCGAGACCTTTCTGACCGAAAGGACGAAGGATTGTTTTCTGTAATCTCCGTTCCCGACAAGTCCGACCCAGAGTCCACTGTCCGCTTCTGATCCCATCGCGACCGAGACACCACCTCCGAGTCCGTCCCCGACCGAGACTCAATACTTTGATAACCGACGCACAGGACTATCGCGTACCTCGCTCCCTTGTTCTCTCTTTATATTGACCCCCTTGTACTTTCCTTTCCCTTGTTTTATTACCGGCAAAAGATAGTACAAGACAGTCGCATGTATATAGTCTCCCAGTCGACTAGACTGTTCGCTAGTATGAATATCATCCTAGTCCACCCAGTCCCGACTCACTCCGGTGAATTTCCCTCTCCTCTCCGAAATTAGGGACAGACGATCGAGGAGGGCGCAACACATAAGTTGAAGCCAAGTCCCTTCGACCTTGAACGTCTCAGCAACCGGATTGAACCATTCCGTGGCCTACCCTAAGCTTCCGGCACCTCCGTCTCCGTCCGACCCCTGTCTCGGTCTTCGGCCCCGTTATGAACCTCCGCACTAATCCGGAAAGCCCCTTCGGAAGTACTAGCTAAGCGCCTGACACGCGGACTTAACAATGAGGAAGTATGTACATGCATGTCCTACTTTATATATGTTAGGAAGCAACATGTAGAATAAGGAATGTGGGACAATAAGGTATGCAGAGTATGTGAGAGTATTGTCTACAATGAATGTCAGGCTTCAGGAATGCCAAGATGTCAGATGGGAATGGCCAAGTCCTACAGGCTAGAAGTAGTGGCTTTGGCTTCAACATACTCATGTATTGCACCCTACTTGCTGTGCATACCACCGATTTGGGATAGAGGGGATACTCGGAGGGTACCAAAGGTGCCAGCCTGAGTAGAGGACTTAACAGAGGAAGGAGAAGGTAAGGGGCCTAAGCCTAGTCAATACCCAGAATGAGGAAATATGTCATGCATGCCCTACTTATATAGGTTTAAGAAGCAACATGTGGAATAAGGAATGTGGGACAATAAGGTATGCAGAGCATGTGGATATTGTCCACAATGAGTAAAATTAGAATGAAGGAATGCAAATGGGAATAGAACAATAAAAGATAGAATAATAGAAATGTGGCCAAGGATAGGACAATAGGAGTGCCCGACTATAAAACAATGGTTACGACTAAGGATAAAACAAGGACAGGAAGTCCTGAGGTAAGGCGGATCGAGGAATAAGAAGTAGGCATGGTGGAATTAATGGATGGTGAGTGGCATAGAGTATGTGAGGGGTAATAGATAAGGAATGTGAGTGGTAGATGTGCCGAGCCAAAACCAGTGTACTAAGTGACATGCATGTGGCATGGACACTTGTATGTGGACAGAGGATGACTGCTTGGTCAGCACTGCCAAATTACTGGGGTCTCGGTACGTGTACTTAACAATGAGCAAAAATAGAATGGAGGAATGTAAACAGGGATAGAATGATGAAAATAGAATAATAGGACTGTGGCTAAGGATAGGACAATAGGGAGTGCCCGGCTATAAAACAATGGGTTATAACCAAGGATAAAACAATGGTCAGATGTCCCGAGATAAGATAGGTCAAGGAGTAAGGAGTGGGCAGGGAAGGATTAATGGATGGTGAATGAGGCAAAGTAGATGAGGAATAGGGACAAGGAATGTGGATGGTGGATGTGTGTGAAGGGCAACAAATTCCCACAGTGATGTGTTCTTTCAACTGGGCCAAAAGGCCACTATGCCAGGTTATCTGGCATTAGTCTGTGGGCACTATTTAAACAGCAACTTGTTACATGTATTCACCAACCATTGCAATGGTATGTAACAATGTGCTGAGCTGAGACTGGCATACCAAGTGACTTGTATGCAGCTTGGACACTTGTGTGTGGACATAGTCTGACTGCTCAGTCAGCACTGCCGAATTACCAGCCACTCAGTACATGTACAGGAATGTGGATGGGGATATGATAATAAAAAATAGAATAATAGAGATGTGGCCAAGGATAGAACAATAGGGAGTGCCAGACTATAAAACAATAGGATTGTAGCCAAGGAAAAAACAAGGACAGGATGTCCCAAGGTGAGGTTAGGGAATGGCACGGGTCACCCATGGGTCAAATGTGGGTGACCCACACCCGACCCATGGGTTTTTTCCCATGGGTCAATGGGTCTCAGGTGCGTGCTATACCCGCATGCAATATGTTGCGTACGTCATGTACGTGGCAGCGCGTATGCATATGGGCGTTGCATACAGTGTATCTGTCATGGCACATGTGCATACATCGCATACATCACATTCATCATGGCGCATGTGCATATGTCACGTGTGTCGCATACGTGGCAACGCGTGCACATATGGGTGTTGCATTCGTCATGGTGTGTGCACATACCTTGCATTCGTTGCGGTGCATGCACATATGTCACATATGTGGTGGCATGTGTGCGTATATCGTGTATGTTGTATTCATGGTGTCGCATGCATATATGGTGCATTTGTTGTATTCAGGGTATCACATTCATGTCAGCGTGTGTGCATACACCTAAGTTGTGTTTGTGTTGGAGTTGACACCCCGGGTTGGGCCCGGGTCATGGGTGCTTGCGGCTTGACCCACACCCACATCCAAGGACACCTGACCTGGTGACCCATGCAGGTTGGCCTAACCTGTGCATTTCCCTAGGTGAGGTGGGTCGAGGAATAAGGAGTGGACGGGGTAAGATTACTGGTTGGTGAATGAGATAAAGTGAATGAGGGATGGGGACGAGGAATGTAGATGGTGGGTGTGCTGAGCTAAGACCGGCACACCAAGTGACTTGCATGCGGCTTGGACACTTGTACATGGGCATAGTCTGACTGCTTGGTTGGCATTGCCAAGTTACCGGATGTTCAGTATGTGTACTTGACAGATTCAAAGATTAGTTTATTACCAGCTACTACTAATATTATTGCATACCTTAGATAGAAGGGATCCAAAGAGAACTGAGTGAGGATCCCCTTACCTAATCACTAGCTATATAGCTACTGTGTCACAACAAGTAAAAATAGTGGGGAATAACTGGTCATGTGAATAAGGAAAAGGGGGGAATAGGATAGGGAGGGAGTAAGTCATATAGGAAAATTAAGGAAAATATAAGGAAATAAAGACAAAGGGAATAGGCCCTCAGGGCTGTCCTCTGACACTGCTATGGTGTGCAATGTGGTGGCATATTGGTGTACATCTTGAGTGAGTCCTAGGGTGTATGTCATATGCATGTTCATTTATGCGTACTTAGTTAACACCAAGCTAATATAAATGAGGTTAGCACTGAACCTTATTATACACTCACAAAATTGGTCCAATGTTTGGTACTTTTCACTTGCTCTGAGTTTTATGAACCAGATAAAAATCTATAAAATCTGAGAATATTCTCACAGATACCCCTGCATCTTTCAATTGGTCTCCTCATGTTTATGTAATAATTTTTATTGGTTGAGATATTGAATTTTTTTACAATAACTCATTGGACCAGTTTTGTTGCCTTCAAATGTGTAATTACAATCAGAGGTATAGTTAGGTTTGTATGGTCACATGACTGATGTCAGAGTTATAATTAGGTCATGTGATCACAAATAGTTCAACATTGAACAAATAGACCATAACAATCTTCCTCAACAAACCATGAAATCCCTCTCCCCTGTTTAAACTGACTATATCCTTTCTCAGCTTGATACTGGCCATTCCACCTCCTATATTCAACTCTCTACTGGTGTAGGCCATGCCACCATCTGCAGACTTCACTCTAAGCACTGCCCTGACCTCTCAAAAGCTATTGGAGGATGCCCATCCAAGCTTTCTCCCGCTAATATTCAACATGCTGTCCACCTATCAGACACCAGGAATGCCAATGATGCATGGGCCAAGTACTATTGCAATAGTGCCAGCTTTACGATGTTGTTGGGAATTGGTCAAGTCCTGGAGGCCGATTGGAGTGGCTTGGCTTCAATGTACTTGTGCGTGCACCCTACTTTCCATGCATGCCACTGATTTCAGACAGGAGAGGTATGTTAAATCTGCATGTCAGGTGCTTAGCTAAATACTTCTAGAAGGGTTTCTGGAGGTTTCTGAGGGGTTTCTATGAAGGGGGGTCGAGGTTCCCAGGATGATGGGGTTTGATATCATGGATTTACAAATGGAGACAGAAAGATGGAGGACGGAAGATGGGGGATGGAAAGATGAGAAGTGCCAGAGACTCAGGGCTGGTCGCAGTATTAGGTCAATAAAACTAGTTGTTCGAGTGTTCGAAGTCAGAGGGCCTTGGCTTCAACTGTTAGGGGATAGGGGATGCTCCCTATTATTTTTAATCATTTTTAGAGCCAAATCAGCCTGCAGAATCCAAACCTCTCCTCAAGAAAATTTCCACTTAAAATCAGCCATATCTTGGCAACAAAAAAATATTATAATGTTTTTGGCTGGCCAATTAAGAGTGAATTACCTCCAGTGATTAACTCTTAATTATCAAGGAGATTGAGCCTACGGATAATCATAAAAACATCTATATTTTTGCCTATCAATGTGTGGACCCATAATGTACAACAACTATGGAGCCAATTACCTAAATCTACGAAAGTGGCTCCAAACTCCTGGCTCAAGTTCTCAGTCCACAATGTACAACAAACTCCTGGACTTATATAATACTAATTACATAAATGGTCAGTCCAGAAGCATGACTTACATAATATTAATATTTCATGACATGGCCAGTCACGAACGTACCAGTCATGGGAATATTATATTTCTTTTATTGTAAAAGTAGTTACAATGGTGACA
>QLPG01019412.1:0-13493 GCA_003314385.1 Gomphus sp. MG54 | reverse complement strand
TACATATAAAACTAGGTAGATACATCGTTGTACACTAGTTCTATGCTCACCAAAATTCTCTATCAATTGTTGGACTCGACGCTCGCGTATATTCAAGTTCTCGAAGTTATATTTGTTATCACCCTCTCATCGAACGCCCGGACACGCCGGGATACTATCTTTAGGTGTAGTAAACGTTAACTACACTGTCTATTCATATACTCTTCACCGCGCCGAGCATCCAATAGACCAAACCATCTATTCCGTCGACTACGCGCCATCTCCCTGGACCAGCGCCTAAGACCCTCGATACAGGCCGGCCATATAACCGCATACACGCAGTTACCACACAATATAAACAAAACAAATATACAAAATAAATATCAGAGAAAACTCATACAGTAACAATTCCATTCCCCCGAGCCTTTAATTATTAGTACCATCACCATCTTTCACACCTCGTTTGGAGAGTTCATCATCAATCCGAAACGTTGCCATAGACACAGCGTTGATACTTCAGGGACCCACCACAAACTGACCGTCAAGTGTCTCGACAGGTTGAATAGGTTTCTCCGACATAATATCTGCAATTTACCTGATCGTGCGATGGTCGGACTAGCCCATCAAATTCCTGATCCTAGCGTTATTCCTGAGACTCTCAGATACTCAAGCTTGTACTGGGCCTCCCATTTTGTAGAGGCTCTAGCATCCCCACGTGAAGACATTCTACCGATGCTCAGAGAACTTGGGACATTTGCGAATATACATTTATTGCACTGGTTGGAGTGCCTGAGTGCACTTGGAGAGCTTGGATCTGGTCTGAGGTCTCTCAGCATGGCAAAAGAAGCCAACTCGGTTAGTAATCAACATGGTAGATTAATTTAGCTCATCATTTTCCCAGAAATATTCCAAGATTGATTCCGGTCACGGGTTGCTACTCGAAGATGCTCGTCGCTACCTGCAGATGGCATTTGCGCCGATAGAAGATCACTGCCTGAACACGTATGGTTCATCCCTTGCATGGGTCCCTCAACGAGCACTGATAAGACATCACTATCCGACATTGTTTGGTAGCTTACCTAGAGTGGTGGTGGGTATCGCTGAGTCATGGGGAACATTCAAGAATATCATGACGCATCCTTCAAATGTATGCTCCGTTGCATTCTCTCCTGACGGGGCACGTGTTGTGTCTGGGTGTGAAGACTCTTTAGCTCGTATCTGGAATCCTACTACTGGGGAGATTGAGCGCATAATGGCGGGACATTCACGTGGAGTGTCGTCCGTTGCTTTCTCGACCGATGGGTCACAAATCGTGTCTGGATGCAGGGATGGCTCGATTCGAATTTGGAATGTGAGAACAGGGGAGGTAGAGCATATCCTCCAAGGAAATTCAAAATTTGTCAGGATGGTTGCCTTCTCCCCTGATGGAACCAGTGTTGTCTCTTGCTCCAATAATCCCACTGTTCAGGTATGGGATATCACCACTGGGGAGACAAAGCACACACAAGAACTTGATTTGAAGGTGTGGTGTGTTGCGTTCTCGCATGACGGGAAACATGTTGTATCTGGGTTGCTTAACAACACTGTTTGCGTTTCGGATGCCACTACGGGGACAGTAGAGCATATACTCAAGGGACATTCAAATGTGGTGAGCTCGGTTGCCTTCTCACCTGATGGGAAGCGTATAGCGTCTGGCTCCCATGACCACTCAGTCCGTATTTGGAATACGGAAAGCTGGAAATTAGAGCACAAACTACAGGGACATTCACATGCGGTGTCTCTTGTTGCGTTCTCTCCTGACGGCACGCGCGTTGTGTCTGGATCATGGGATGGCTCAGTCCATATTTGGCATGTAGCTTCTGGACAGACAGAGCGTGTGCTTCAGGGACATACGAATTGTGTGAGGTCTGTCGCAATCTCGCCTGACGGGAAATACGCGGCCTCTGCGGCGAATGACAGCTCGGTCCGAATTTGGGAAGTGACGAGCGATTTGGAGACGGAAGATCGGCGGTCCTTTTCACATGACAGTGCAAGCGCAATGGCTCGTATTTGGAAGATGATCAGGGGAAAGAGAGACAAGGCACTCCAGGGACATTCACAATTGGTGAATTCAATTGCATTCTCACCTGATGGCGCACGACTCGTGTCCGGGTCGCATGACAAGACCGTCCGAGTCTGGAATGCCACCACCGGGGAGATAGAGCAGGTGCTCGAGGATCATTCGGGTCAGGTGAACTCCGTTGCTTTCTCGCCTAATGGGAAATACATCGTGTCTGGATCAGACGACAAGTCAGTCATTCTTTGGAAGACATCTACTGGAAAGATAAAGCGCAAATTCAAGGGACATTCACATAGGGTTCAATGTGTTTCATTCTCTCCCGATGGAAGACGTGTAGCGTCGGGCTGTACCGACGGCTCTGTCAGGATATGGAATACATCTCAAGAGGATGTAGAGCATATATTCATCGGCCATTCAGATTGGGTGTACTCTGTTGCCTTCTCTTACGATGGATCGCGTCTCGTGTCTAGCTCGTTCTATCGCTCAGTCCGAATATGGAATACGACCACCGGAGCGACAGAGCGTACATTCGAAGCAGATTCAGGAGTGCGGTCCGTTGCGTTTTCATCTGATGGCACGCACGTCGTGTCAGGGTCTGGCTCATGGGACAGCTCAGTCTATATATGGGACACTACCACTGGCGATTCAACACTCCTACCAGAATATGAATCCTTCCAATTCCCAGATGGAAGCAGAGTTACTCATTCCTTGCCTGGCCACTCTCATCTCTCTCCTCCTGGGGAGCCACAGATCTTGATCTCACACAGTAAGGGCTGGATTCTGGCTGACTCACCACTGGAATCATGCTGGATTCCCCCTGATTTCCGCAATTCCAGAACACATGCTCTCTCCAAGTCCAAAGTGTGCTTTGGCTATCACTCAGGCTGCATTATCATAGTTGATCTCATGCCTGTGCATCAGTAGCATAACTAGGGATTTGGTATACAACTATACCAGTCTCTTCTTCTTTGATTGCAGCCTCATAGCCTTGCAATGCTAGCAATTGAGAAAATTACAAAATGGCAGTGGTTATCAAACTCAAAGAGATGTTCCTTCATATGATGATTGTTGCTATCCTTGCTGCTACATTTTCCCAATCTTATAAGTGACAAGATGGTATTATTAGCTACAGTAGGCCTATTGGAGGTATAATGATAAGAAATGTTAAGGATAAGAGATTATTTCAGAAGATACCATTAAGGGCTGATGCTGTGTGATCTTGGGTACTAATGAAATAGCACCCTCAAACACAATGCTGATGGGTTCAGCTTGGTCCAATAAGCTGAGTGAACTTGGCTTTAACATACTTGTGTTGTGACCTCTGTTGTGGATTCAGAAACAACTCCCACTTCTCTCTCACTCAATCATTATATCCACTGCATACACAGAATACATGTCACACATGTGTTGAGTCAAGGTAGAGGCAACTTAAGCCTTTCAGGAGTTAGAGGTGGTACATATGCATCCTGACTTGCTCTTCAATGAGGTAGGGGCTGAGCCACCTATACACCAACTTCTTTGACAGTTGGTTAGTGTAGATGTCCCTTGTTTTGACCACAATCTAAGAGCATAACAAGAGGAAACTCAGAAATATGAGAACAAGACAGAATAAGTATTAGAGAAGTTTTTGAAGTTTCAGAAGTAGAAGATATGTGAGAAATAGGAGAAAGGGCATTCAAGAATAGCACATGAGAGAGGCTAACATAATCCTCAGCTCATGCATTTCTGAAGTTGCAGCTAATTTTTTCGACTCTGTTTCTGTGTTGTCCTCAGCATTGGTGTCGGATGTGCTTGCCTTGGTCGTGCGTGCTTTCGTCATTTTTTTGTTGTTGGTGTTGTTGGATTTGTTGTCAGAAGAAGAAATTGATGAGGATTGGGAATTGGATTTACGGCAGTCCTTGACCATGTGACCTTTTGAAGCACATAAGAGACAGAGTCCCACATCGATTTGCCTTTGACGTTCTTCAGGCAATAGCTTCCCATATTTTCCGAGCTTGGATGAAATGTCGTTAGCATTGTTGTTATTGTTGGAAGACTTATTGTTGCCATTCTTCTTCCTCCCCTTCTTACTCTTCTTGCTGTTTAAGTTGTTGGAGTTGGAGGAAGACTGGTTGTTATTGTGAGAGTGTCAAGCCCGCAACACCGAGTACCAACTTACTCGGGAATACCGACCAGCCGGCCCTCACATGCATTATCTCGCACCACCACGCGACCTCAACTCGGTACATCCGGTACATCGTATGGACCCCTCCCCTCGTACACCCCCTTCCATTGTTCCTTCAACCCCCTATCCACTCCTTTACCCGTTTCCTCCGAACAACATGACGGCCACTCATTGTCTTGGCCTTTGCCATTGTTTTATCTTAGGCCACCCTCTATTGTTCTATTCCCGCCCACCATTTCATTATCTTATTCTCAGCCATACTCTATTATTCTAATACTGCCTACATTCCTTATTCTATTTCTGACCACTGTGGACAATGCCTCCATGTGGTTGCCTCATACCTTATTGTTTCCATTCCTTATGCCACCCTGTTCCACATCTTGCTTCTTAACTATAAAAGTAGCGGGATGTATGTAGATAGTTCTTCACTCAGAATATCGATTGATTCGCACCCCTTTTGTCCGCTCTCTATTTCTAAAGTCCTTTGCTCGAGCCGATGCCCTTGGCATCCCCTCAAGGTTCTTCTCGCTATCCAAATTAGTGGCACACATGGAACAGCAGGGCGCAACGCAAGAGCACGTTGAAGCCTAGCCACCCCATAACGGTTTGCAGGACTTAACCGATACCTCGGCGTCACCGAATCTTGACAGAGAGTTGGATTTGGACGAGGACCTATTTGGTTTTTCAGGCATTCCGAAGTTGTCAAACTCCTTGTGTTCCCAATATCTGCTGTTGATTTCGAGTGAATATTGTCTGAGTTCAGCAAGAGTTTTGAATTGCAGGAAGTGAAGGAGGCTATCATTGATAAATCTGGCCAACTCTTTATATGCCGCATGTGCGAGGGTGGTGTCATTCCACTAAGTGCGAGTGGAGGCTCAGGCGAAGTTGATGAAGCATCATGTTGCACAATGGGTGTCCTTCATGACTATCTTGCCAAGCTCTATTTCTGCTTGCACAGCGCTGTTGAATGGACCAAAGTTGGTCTTGAGTTCTTGACAAAAGTCTCTCCAGACCTTAAGCCAGCTAGGCTCAGGTTGGATTTCACCTAGAATAGTGGGTTCAAAGTATTGTAGCATGGGGCCTGTGAGGTATGAAATGGCATACCGGACCCTCGATGCATCTGTCAGGAATACAGATGGGCGGTCTCAAAAGTTCAGCGTGCATTGTAAGAAGAATGTACGAAGCTTAGCTTGGTCGGTGCTATCATAAACCTCGGGCTCACAAACCTTGGCATATTGACCAGGGTTGGGATTAGATCTAGGGGGTGGTTGGGCTAATTGATCAACAAGTGCCTTGATAATTTTGTCTGTACTAGAAGTGGAATTAAGAGTCAGATTGGAATTAAGAGTCAGATTGGAAACATGAGTGGGGTTCAGATTTGAAACTTGAACAGGGTTTGTATTTTCCTCATCGTTATCATTATTGTCAATTGGCTCTTCTTCATCATTGTCCTTGTGTTCAGGAGGAGTGTTCCCACCTGACAGGCCAGCTTCATGAATCAATGTTGTTCTGACAGCTGTCAAAGTGTGGAAATATCCTGCAACTGACTTGGGACTTCTATGATGAAGGGTAGATTACGAGTAGTGGGTTGAGTATTTATGATGGTCATAGTATGCCAAGATGATATGCAAAAAGAGGTGCGATCAGGTGTAGAAGTCAGATAATACTGTTATGATGTGAAGGAATGACATAATCATAATAAACATAATATCTCCCAAAGATACACAATGGTGTGGTTCAGGACAGGGTACGGCTTCAACTTTTATGTTGTGCCTACCAGATCGCACTGGTCCCTAATTCGGAATAGCAAGGCAGAGAATTAGCTTAGTCAAAATCAAAGTCGATTATCTGCCTGAGGTCTGAACTACTGAATGTACAAGATCTTTATACTACTTTCAAATCTACTAGGAGTTGACTAGATTCCTATAAAAGATAAGAAAGCTGAGGATCGTGAAAAGCAAGAATGGAAATACTACATCCCAAATATTGATCTCCTCTATGATATTGGAGGATGAGGTGTCACCCCAATTCCCAATGGAGTTACCCTAAGGAATGTAATAATGAATTGGATATAAGAGACTGAACGGAATTGCAAATAAATGAAAGTGGAGTGGAATGTAAATGAAAGGATATTAACGTAGATGAAGACAGAATGGAATTGCGAGCATATGGGGTGTGATGTAAATGAAATGAATGAATTGACAGGAGCATGTGATGCCAAGACAGATACACGAGGTGTATATAGTCCGTGGACTGAGGGCATATAGTTCGATAGGCAAGTGAGGGCAGAGTTGGGCTGAGCAGGCTAAAATGAATAGTCAGGTATGCCAGCATATGGTTCCTAACACTTACCCTCTGACCCTTCATCTGCTATCATGTCTATTTTGTACCTCAGTGATGGGCAGTTAGACTGATAATGGCCCCTTCCCTCACAATTATAGCAAGTGATCTCTTTAATATGTTTTTTTTCTTGATATCAGCAGCGAGTACTAACACACAATACTGTTTTACTTTAGATTTGGCTAGTACACATGGCTGTTATTGTACCTCCTCATTGAGCACCAGGTAACAATATTAGAAAGTGTGAGATCCACTAGTGCAAAGATATCCAGAGCCATTGTCAAGGATAGGGAGTGATATAGTTGTAATCCTTAAACTAATATCTCCCAAGGTTGATGCAATGGTGAGGTTCTGAATAGGGTTTGGCTTCAACTTGTGTGTTGCACCTACCAGACCATACTGGACCCTAATTTGATATAGACAGAATGTAATAGTGAGAATGGAAATTAAGATGGAAGTGATTGGAGGAAGCTTAGTTGAAATCTTAGTTGATTTTCTGACTGAAGAGCAGACTACTGAATGTACAAGATCTGATACTACTTGGTAATATACGAGGAGTCAAATAATAGATAAGAAAGTCTAAAGATCAAAAGTGTGAGAACAGAATACTATGTCCAAATCTTGATCACCTCCATGACATTGAGGGATGACACATCATCTGATGGCAGGGAAGGTCTAATAAGACTGATAACTGACACACAGAGCAACAAGTGCCTTTGGGGCTTGTCAATATGGATACTAAAGACAAGGCCCAATGGTGCGCAATGGTGCGTCGTTATGGGCGCTTATTTTACGCACCAGAGAATGCACATGCAAAAGAGAAAACCGCAAAAGAGAACCAAAGATGCAAGTGCAAACACAAATGCAGGGGAATAAAATCATGACCCAACATCATCCTGATTTCCAACAGAGTTACCCTATAAGGAATGTAGCAACATTTTGGATATCAGAAATAGAAATGACAGAGCAGAATTGTGAATAAGAAAGGTGGAGTAGAACATGTAAGGAACTATTAACAGTAATAAAGGTGAAGCAGTTAATAGAAACACTGAAGATGCATGTGTGAGCATGTGGAGGACAGATGTAATAAGTGGAGTGTAATTGACTGTTGTATCTGACACCAAGATAGAATAGGCTGAATATGCAAGGTGTACTGAATTTGAAGGCTGATGGAGTGTATGGCTGAAATGGTGAATGGAGGGGATTTAGGCTGAACACAGCTGGCTTGAATAGTTGTTATGGATCATACCCCCAAATAAACCCATTTTATTTCCCACAACCACCTACACCCTTTCCAGGAGCTTCCCAATCATAATACCTGGAATGGAACCCTCAAACTCCTTTCTGCATCTGTGATTCCATCGCAATAATCTAAGATTCTACAATCCTAACCCTCCAATCCCATAACCAATGTTCTGCTCTCTTGATAAGCAACTCACAAGATCACCGCATACCTTACTCCCTTGTTCTTACTTTTCTATTGACCCCTTGTATTCCCTTCTCCCCTTGTCCTTTAATTGAACAGCAGATAATACAAGGAGTAGTTATATGTATATAACCCCCAGTCGACTGGACTATTTCCCAGTATGAATATTGACTTAATTTACATCCTAAGTTCCAACTTAGTCCCTTCTGACTAGTCTCTTGCATGTTTCTGACTTTCCAAAATTATGGACAGATGATCAAGGAGGGCATTATATATAAGTTGAAGCCAAGTCCCTCTGAAGTTGAACACCTGAATGACTAGTTGTACCAACCAGATTCCACGACCGACCCCCCCCCCTAAGTCTCCAGTACTTCTCATCTGCTTTCCATCCTCCCCACTCCTGCCCTTCATCCAAACCTCCAACCCCCTACATCCTTGGACTCTCAACCCCCCTTCTGGTATCCTTTAGAAGGTTATGGAATCCTTCTGGTAGTATTATATTAAGCACCTGACATGCAGATTTAACAGTATATTCATACTCACACTCCTGATCATTATCAGCATGAGACACATGTACAAGCCCTACAGGCAATTTCCCAGGCCTCCACCCATTGTGCATCTGTCCCCTGGGACCTACCCATCACTGGGCCCAGATTCCAGACACCTGAGACCCCAGCACACCCTCCTGAACCATCATCTGATTCCAGATTATCAACCATGGACCTACACCCATGTTCAAATATGATCAACCCATTCCTTATGAACCACCCCTTAGTGACTCACCAATTGTTACCCTGGGAGATGCTGTCTAACTCAGCACCATCCTCAGTAGTGCTGCTAATCTCAGGACCACCATTGGTGGCACCACCCCCCTTTGCATCACCCCCTTTGCATCATCCCCTTTACATCCTCCCCCTTTGCACCACCCCCCTTTGTACCACCCCCTTTGCACCATCCCCCTTTGCACCACCCCCCTTTGTGCCATCCCTTGTTACCCACCTGCTGTACCATTGCCTATTGCACCACCACTCATTACACTATCACCCATTGCACTGCCTGCTGCACCACCCCCTGTTGCACCACCCCCTGCCATACCACCTGCTGTAGTGCCACCACCTCGCACACAACTGGGAGGGGCCCCACCTTATGACCAAATGATGTGCCTGACCTCACCCAGGCCATCGTCATGCTGGAAAGTAACTTAACCAGCCCTAGAAGATCAACTCTCCAAGCCAAGGTCTGGGATCCAGACACCTTTGATGGATCTGATTCAAGAAATTTACAAGCCTTTCTCGTACAGTACAGCTTAAATTTCTGTGATCTCCCTGACACTTTTAACTCCAACAGCACCAAGGTAACTTACATACTGTTGTACCTGACTGGTACCACCCTGGACTGGTTTGAACCAGCCCTCACCTCCCCCAATGAGCCTGACTGGCTCTATGACTATAACGAGTTCATCTCTGAACTCAAAATCAACTTCATCCCTCACAAACTAGAAGGAGAGGCCAAAGCAGACCTCAAGAACCTCTGCATGCACAACAACCATAGCATCATGAAATATGTAGTCAAATTCAACCAACTCACCACCTGTATCTACTAGGGCAACACCATACTCCATTGCCAGTTCTACAGCAGGCTCCCCAGAAGGATTAAGGATGAGATCTCTAGAGTAGGAAAACCCCACTCCATGCTCCAACTCTGCCTCCTATCCAAGTACATCTATGCCCATTATTAGGAATGTCAATCTGAAGCCGCTAAGGAATACTGCTTAATCTGGAACTTCAACCACCCCTACGACAGAGGAAAGGCCCCCACAAATCTGTACCTGGCCCCTAACACAGGCAATAAGATGGCCAATTCTGGCCAACCCATGACCCCATCTGGTAGTAGCAAGACTACCACAGATCTTTTGTCCAAGCTCATAAAAGATAGAAAACTTACACCGCAGGAACAATAATGCCACTTGAAACAAACCCACTGCCACTTCTGTGGCAGACTGGGCCACACAGCCAAAGAATGCCTGAGATCACCACCACAGTCACCAAAGGATGGGCAGCCTCCATAATAGAGAAAATTGAAGAGGAATCTAAAGCTTTGGAAGCTTTGGAAACCAAGGAATAGAAGTAGAGGCCCCTGAATCAGTGCCAGTTGTTCATGTTGGACACTAATGGTACTAGTAGAATAAAACCAAACAATGCATCCACTCTCTCAAGAAACTCCAACATTCCTGAATGTTAGAACCAGGCATTATTGAGTCATTATATATATATATTCTACACTAAACATCCATTATCTCCCCCAACAATTCCCCAATCAACACGAGACTCCATACCAGGACTCCACACACTATGAGGAAGATACATAAATATTCCCATGATTTTAGGAATGGGTTTTACCCCACACTGTCTACCCGGCCCCATACCTACCCCAAGGGCCGGCTCACCTCATCTGGACATGTTGGGAAAGGGATACACTGGCATGTGGATTTCTATTCAGTTTATTGTTTATTCTGTTCTATTCCTATCACTTCCCCTGTGAAGTTTTCCTACATATCAATTCCACCGCATATATGCGGGTGTACCATGCGCACGGCCGCATTAGGCCAGCTTCTAAACTTCACTCCATGAAGTTTTCGTCTTACCAATCACCTTTCTATTTCATATAAATACAAGAGATATTTAGTGTAGAACAGTAACCAAAAACAAGCAATCATAATTGTAGTTCTTCCCCCATCACACTAGCCTTTAGGCTACACTCGAATATCTTTGCCTCGCGCTGAACTGGAAGGTTAAGCGCCGAGCGTACTTTCCTATTTAGGACTAGAGCACCAACTACTCGTCGTACAGCAAGGCCGGGTCACAGTTGGGTTTCCAACACAACATATTATATTATATCATTATATATTAAATCTATCTTGTGGGAGAACCACAAACATATAAACCGACACTTTGGTGCCCAGGCCGGATTCCAGGTATGGCGCCTAAGCGGAGAGTAAACCTGGGACTGAACTCCCAGTAGAATTGCTATAGGGCAATACTTCCCCTAGCAATAAATACATCTAAAATAGTAGTAAAATCCAGGAGATCATTCCCCTCATTATCCCACTGACTCTTTTGATATTAAAGCGTGGGAAAACCCCAGAAAACCTATCTGTCAGACCCAACTACAGATTAAGAGTCTCAGGTTAATCTACACTGAACCCCACCGAGACCCCTGACTTCACAATCATAATTACAATGTCTACCTTATGCCTGCTAACAACGGTCAAAAAATTTGACCTGTTTCTTCAGAAACACCTCTGACCCTCTGAAAATCCATCAGATTCTAGTTGCCCATCTTGGAACAAGTTGCACTATAGATTACTTGATTCTCAGAGTGAGACAGAAAATGGGAAAATGGGATAGAAAATTTGTGATTATTATTATTCTGATACATGTTTTTATTATATAGTAAATGTAAGGGCAACCTAGGCAGGTACTGATTCCTGGGCAACTTCTGGGAGCTAGAACCAGTGGGACACCACCCAGCCCTGGCCTTCCCCCTAGGCCTGACTCAGGGACTCACACCCTAAAGCCTACCTACAGAGCCAATCAGACACTGGTAAGGGGATCCAGAAGAGAATGAGGTGAGGATCCCTTACTTAAGCATAAAAACTATATAGCTAGTGACTGTGACATGAGTAAGTCATGTCACAGTCAATGACCAAGTGCAAATGAGAATTAAACCAAGGCATTAACAGAGGGAGGAAGATAGAAAATAAAAGATAATACATATTAGGGGGCAGGAGGCTGTCCCCTGACAGTAAATCTATCTGTGCACGGCCCTTCCCAGAGATGTGTTAGCATTGATGTGTCATTAATCATGTGCATGTGACTTGAGTGTAGTACTCATGTGACTTGATACACGTGTGACATGTATTCTGTATATGTGGTAATGATTGAGTGAGAGAGAAGTGGGAATTGTTTCTGAATCTACAATAGCCTGGCCATCCTTGGACACACATACTCACACGCTATGATCTTTTGATCGACAGGGCATTGAGTAAAACACTCCATTCAGATTTTCCATCCCAATAGATTCTTGGTACCACCAAGCCTGCAGTTTCTACTCAGTGCTCATTCCGACCTTCCAAAAATTCTGCTCAGGAATCCTGACCCATGTGGACCCCCCTAACTGTTGCTTAGACAAATGGTACAATGTATAGATTCTTCTCCCAGACTAGAACCTGTTGATACATTATTAATACCTATCACTGAACCATTGACATGAATTAGAAACCATGATATTTGAGAATTGCAGGACATCCTCCAAATTTCTGATGGCTTCACCACTGCCTGGGTGATGAATCCATGACCCACCACCATGACCACCATAATTGCCATGACTCCAACCATGAAAACAACCTAGTAGATGATGGGACACCTTGTTGGGTCATGATTTTATTCCCCTGCATTTGTGTTTTTGTCAGGGGACGACCCTCTCCGAGTCCTAATGACAAGTCCAAGGTCCTATCTCGGACTCCACCGAAACTCCGAGGATGAGAGACCAGAGTCCGAAAGACCACTGATGTCAGAGGATGACCTCTTCCGAGTCCTGGTCTAAGTCCGAAGCCCTATCTCGGACTCTCTCCAACTCCGAGGCCTTATCTCGGACTCTCTCCAACTCCGAGGCCCTATCTCGGACTCTCCCCAAACTCCGAGATCCTATCTCGGGCCCCTCCCTCCGAGTCCTGATGACAAGTCCAAGGTCCTATCTCGGACTCTCCCCAACTCTGAGGTCCTATCTTGGACTCCCCCCAACTCCGAGGCCAGGAGACCCAGGTCCGAGGGACCACCGAGCAGGAGATAGGAATGATCTTAGCGTGATGACTGGAACCAGGAATAGGCGCCTGTGTTGATTTATAAGCTAGTGGACAGACCACTTACATAAAGGGTATAAAAGAGGTTCACCAGCAGCGGAATCCTTAGACTTTCCTCTTCAGATTTCCCCTGCTTAGGTGAAAACCCTACATGTACTTAGGTAGTAGCTATAAATTAAACTTCGGATTTCCCCTGCTTATATCTGAGAAGCCTGTGGGTAGGCTCTGGGTTCGAGTCCCATAGTCAGGCCTAGGAGGACGTCCAGGGCTGGGTGGTGTCCCGCTGGGTCTAGCCTCTGGCAGTCAAGACCAGTTCTGAAAGAGGGTTGCCCTTACAGTTTTGCACTTGCATCTTTGGTTCTCTTTTATGCTTTTCTCTTTTGCATGTGCGTTCTCTGGCGCTTAAAATAAGCGCCCATAACGATGCACCATTGCGCACCTTTGGGCCTTGTCTTTAGCATCCATATTGACAAGCCCCAAAGGTTAGTAGTTACTTTGTTATATACATGTCTTTAGCATCCATATTGACAAGCCCCAAAGGCACTTGTTGCTCTGTGTGTCAGTTATCAGTCTTATTAGACCTTCCCTGCCATCAGGTTATGGATCCCGGGTTTTAACTGGCTCACACTACAACACACACTCCTCCAATCTTCCCCATACTTTG
>QLPG01019406.1:0-11240 GCA_003314385.1 Gomphus sp. MG54 | reverse complement strand
ATGGAACCTTCCAGAGACCTATGGAACCTTCCAGAGACCTATGGAACCTTCCAGAGACTTATAGACCCTTCTGGAGACTTACGGAACCTTCCAGAGACCTACAGAACCCTTCCAGAAGCATCTAATTAAGCACTTGACATATGGATTTAACAGTATATTCATACTTGCACTCCTGATTGTCATGAGCACAAGACACATCACACACACACAAGCCCTACAAGCAATCACCTAGGCCTCTGCCCACCGCACATCTATTCCCCAGGAACTATCCATTGCCAGGCCCAGCTTCCAGATGCACCAGACCTCTACACACCCTCTGGAACCATCATCCAATTCTGGATTCTCGAGCATGGATCTACACCCATGTTTGAATATGACCAACCTGTTCCTTGTGAACTACCCCTTGGCAACTCACCAATCTTAACCCTCTGAGATGTAGTCCAACTCAGTGCCATCCTCAGCAGTGCCACCAACCTCAGAGCCACCATCTGTGGCACCACCCTCCTTTGCACCACCCCCCTTTGTACCACTGCCCATTGCACCACCATCTGTTGCACCACTGCCCATTGCACCATCGTCTGTTGCACCACTGCCCATTGCTCCACCACCTGTCATACCACCACCCATTGAACGACCCCTTGTACCACCTGCTTCAGTGCCACCACCTCCCATGCAACCAAGAGGGGCCCCCACCTTATGACCAAATGACATGCCCGACTGTCAAGCGTCAGGTACTGATGGTCTTTGGTACTGCTGAGGGGTGTTGGAGAAAGGTTAGGTGGACTATGGCCAAGTCCTACAGGCCAAGGGTAGTGGCATTGGCTTCAACGTACTCGTGCATTGCGCCCTACTTGCCGTGCATGCCACTGTATTTGCAACAGACAGATACTCGGGGGGATGCTGAGGATGCCGGCCCGAGTCGAGGACTTAACAGAAGAGAAGAAGGTAGAAGGGCCTAAGCCTAGTCAATACCCAGAATGAGGAAATATGTACATGCATGTCCTACTTATATAGGTTAAGAAGCGACATGTGGAATAAGGAATGTGGAACAATAAGGTATGCAGAGCATGTGGTTATTGTCCACAGCGAGTAAAATTAGAATAAGAAATGTAAGACGGGGATAAAACAATAAAGGACAGAATAATAGGACGTGCCCTAGGATAGGACAATAGGAAATGCCCGATTATAAAACAAGGCTGTAGCCGAGGATAACACAAGGGCAGGAAGTCCCGAGGTGAGGCAGACCGAGGGGTGAGGAGTAGGCGTGGGATGGGAATGAGAAATGTGACCAATATGTGTGTCTAGCCAAGAACAACTCATTGAGTGGTTCGCACTTGGTTACTAATGGAGTATTTTAGTTGGTACCACCGAGTTACCAGATCCTCAGTACGTGTACTTGACACCAACCTCACCCAGGCCATCGTCATGCTAGCAAGTAACTTGACCAGCCCCAGGAGATCAGCTCCCTACACCAAGGTCTGGGAACCGGACACCTTTGATGAATCTGATTCAAGAAAACTACAAGCTTTCCTTGTACAGTGTAGCTTGAACTTCTGTGACTGCCCTGATGCTTTTAACTCTGACAGCGCCAAGGTAATGTATGTACTATTGTACCTGACTGGTACCACCCTAGACTGGTTTGAACCAGCCCTTGTTGACAGGGAAGGTCTAGAGACTCTTAACTGTCACACACAGTGAGCAACAATAGCCTTTGGGGCTCGTCAATATGGATGCTAAAGACAAGACCCAAAGGTGTGCAATGGTGCGTCGTTATGGACACTTATTTTAAGCACCAGAGAACGCAAATGCAAAAGAGAAAAACCCAAAAGAGAAACACAAGTGCAAGAACAAAACACAAGTGCAGGGGAATAAAATCATGACCCAACAGCCCTTACCTCCCCCAGCGAACCAGACTGGCTCTATGACTTTGATGAGTTCATCTCTGAACTCAAAACCAACTTTGACCCCCATGACTCAGAAGGAGAGGCCAAAGCAGACCTTGAGAACCTCTGCATGTGCAATAACCAGCACATCATAAAATACATAGTTGTCAGGAACCATACACCAGCATGTCTGACTATTCATTTCAGCCCACTCAGCCCAACTATACCATCACTCACTTATCCAACCATACACCCTCAGCCCACAGACTATATGCACCTCATGTATCTGTCTTGATATCACATGCTCTTGTCAATTCACTCCACTCATTTACGTCACACTCCATATGCTCGCTATTCCATTCCATCTTCATTTATGTTTAATATCCTTTCATTTACATTCCGTTCCATTTTCATTTATTTGCAATTCCACTCAGTCTCTTATATCCGATCCGCTATTACATTCCTTAGGGTAACTCCATTGGGAATCGGAGTGACACATCACTCCCCAATGTCATGGAGAAGATCATTATTTGGGGCGTAGTATTTCCATTCTCACTTTTCATGATCCTTGGCTTTCTCATTCTATTATAGGAATCTATTCGACTCCTAGTAGATTTGAAAGTAGTATAAAGATCTTGTACTTCAGTAGTTCAGTCCTCAGTCAGATAATCAACCTTGATTTCAACTAAGGTTCTTCTGTTCATCTTCTATCTGTCTCACCTTTATCAAATTGGGAACTGTGCGGTCTAGTGGGTACAATGTATAACATTGAAGCCAAGCCCCATTCTGAACCTTGCCATTGCTCGTCTTTGGGAGATTAATGATATTACAATTACATCCTTTTTCTACATCATAACAATAGTCGAATTCAATTGACTCACCACCCACATTCACTGGGATGACACTACACTCTTTCACCAGTTCTACAATGGGCTCCCTGGCAGGATCAAGGACGAAATCTCCAGGGTAGGGAAACCCCACTCCTTACTCTAACTCCACCTCCTGTCCCAGTCCATCGACACTTGTTATTGGGAACACCAATCAGAGGTTACAAGAGAATCTATCTCATCTTAGAACTTTGACTGCCCCTATGACAGAGGGAAGGCCCCTGCAAATCCATAACCCAACCCCTAACAGGGGCAATAAGATGGCCAACTCTGGCCAACCCATGACCCCATCTAGTAGTAGCAAGACTACCATGGATCTTTCATCCAAACTTGGAAAAGATGGAAAACTTACACTGCAAGAACAGCAACCCTGCTTTGAACAAAACCTCTGCCTCTTCTGTGGCAGACCGGGCCACACAGCCAAGGAATGCCCGAGATCTGCCACCACAGTCACCAAGGGACATGCAGCCTCTGTAATAGAAGAAATTGAGGAGGAATCTGGAGCAATGGATGCTTTGGAATCCAAAGAATAGAAGCACAGGCCTCCGACTCTGGCATCAGTTGTTTGCATTGGACACCAACAGTGCTATCACAGAACCTACAACTCTGCAATCATGATTCCTATGTCCCCCTTACACCCACAAATTCATCAAATTTGACCCTTTTTGAAAACAACCTCTGACCCTCCAAAAATCCATCAGATTCTAGTTGCTCAGCCATCCTTGGACACATATGCTCACCTGCTATGATCTGTTGATTGACAGGGCATTGAGTAATACTCCATTCAGATTCTCCATCCTAACTGATTTTTGGTACCACCAAGCCTGTAGTTTCCACTCAGTGCTCAATCTGACCCTCCAAAAATTCCACTCAGGAACCCTGACCAATATGGACCTCCTATCGTTGCTTAGACAAGTGGTACAAAATGTGTAGATTTTCTCCCATACTAGAACCTGTCAATATATGATTTAATACCTATCACTGAACTATTAACACAGGTTTAACCATGGACCTCTTTGAGAATTGTAGGATATCCTGTGAATTTCTGCAGAAGACCTCACCACTATCTGGGCAATAAATCCATGATCCCTGACCACCATGACCACCACAACTCTGACCATAAATAACCTAGTTAGACGATGGGACATCTACCCTAAAGAGGGGGAAAATAACTGACAACCACACCTGTATTACTTAGAGAAGTCAAGGTTACACATTCCAACTTCAAACACTCCTGACACCCCCTTGGAAAAGAACTCACCAAAACCACCAGCTAGGACCTTCACGACACTCATGACTCCGGAACAAACCACAGACCAGACATAAACATTCTTTTATATTACTATCTGAACCACATGGGATGCTCCAAGTCCAGATCAGTTTCAGCAGGATTAGGTTGATTGAACAGATCCTTATTCTGTTTTGGCCCCAGAGCCTTCCCTTCAGGCCCTTCCATCCCTTTGCCTTTTCCTTCCCCACCTGACCCCAGCATTGGACCCACCACCCCAGCAGACCACCCTACTTTGGGAATCCAATCCTCTCTGTCCATGTTACACATTGGATTCACCTGACCCCTTGCCTCTCGAGGACTCTGGAACCCTCCAGACCCCAAAGCCTCTACTCTCTATATCCCCGATTGTCCGACAGGATAGCATTCTGCATCTCAGAAGCATCTGACAACTGCTTCAACTCATTGCCAAGATTGTCGAGTCATTGGACAATTCAAGTTTCCATTCGGGACAGACCGTCCTGGATTTGCTCCAAAGTGGCCACAATCTCCACACATCCAACCTTCAGAGATAGAGGGACCACCACCTTCACTTTCTTCTTCAAGGTAGACACCTCAGAAACCTCTGCCTCCTCCTGAGGATGCTTTTTCTGGGAAGCCCCCCTGATGACTGACACCCCTTCAACCTTGCACCTAGTCCTACTGTTTTGACAAGGGATGTAGGTTTTGACCCATGTAGTCCACTTGCACTCCTTTCCCTGCTTGCTACAATGATCTCAGGGCTTCTCTCTCAAGAATATAGGAACCTCCAGAACAGTAGCTGTCAGAGGATGACCCATCTATTTTCCTGAGCCAAGCATGATATGGTCTGCCAAAGTCTTGGCTCAATAGGATGATGGCAATAGACAAGAGAGACACCTATAAAGAAGAGGACTAAGGACTGGGAGCTGGGAGGACTCAACAGACTTGCTCTTATGGGCTAATGACTGACTGACCTTCCCGTCATGTGCCAAACTGAGATACTGAAGCCCTAGGCCAGACTCCTGGGGTTGGGCCTATGGGTGTTTGGTAGATAGTATCACTGAAACCAGAGGAAGGGTAGCATATGAGGGAGAAGCAGTGCATGGGTACAGGGTATATAGGACATGGGACTCACTGGCAATGGGGCTTAGGATTTCCTCTTAGGATTTCCCCCATTGCTAGGTAAAGTCCCTTTCCTTGTGTATATACAAGAGTAATAGACCTTAGGATTTCCCTCATTGCTAGGCCCTGTGTGACAGTCCTCAGACACTACTGGGGTTGCCATTACAATAGGAAAACCTCTACCCAACAAGGACTAGGCATCATGTCACAGTATGATCATAGGTGGATTTGGTCTCGGAGATTGCAACTCAGACAGCTCCACCTCACTTGCATACTAGACACCTGATTCCCCCTCCTCTATAGCTGTGAAAAAGCCAGCAAATGGCTCTCCTTACCCAATGATGTACCCAGACTTAGATGCCAAAGAGTGGCTGGCAAGATGGGAGCAGGTCAAGTGGCCAATGCAGCCATCAGCGAAGCCCTTTAGGCAATTATAACAAAGCTTAACAATGACCCGACACATGGAGATGCAGACTACCTGGTCTCTGAAGATGACCCAATATCAAACATGCACACCGGCTTCTTCTATTCCATACAATGAATCGATTCCCAAGTGCAGCCGGCTGCCCTGTCAGACTTTGATGGAGATCGAGAAAAGGGCAGAGCCTTTCTCAACTCCTGCAACATCTATTTTGCAGTGTGCAGTAATCAGTTCACCAATGACCAAGCCTGCATTCATTGGGTGTTATCATACTTCAAGTCGGGAAGGGCAGCTCGATATGCCAACAGGGTTCTGAAAAATGAACAAGCCAGATGCCCCCTATACCCCAACTGGAAGGCATTTGAGACAGACATAGTGGTGCACTTCTGCCTAAAGAATGAGCAGCTTTTGGCCCTGATGCAACTTGAAGGCTGGTACCAAGGCAGGGGGTCGGTTGAAGAGAACATCAACGGCTTTGAAGAGCTAGTAGCCTTGGTAGAGTATCACTATGACAAAATGATCATAGTCAAGTTCAGGAAGGGTTTGGAACCTGGGATCCAATCCAGGGTGGCGTTATTAGGAGATGGGAAGCCTGACTTCAATAATCCCAAAGGATGGTATGAAGTGGCTTGAAAGGTGGCCCATAACTGGGAAGCAAATGAGGCCTTCACTGAGACTAACCAGAGCTAGGTTCAAACAACCCCTTGGCCCTCACTGATTCCCCCTAAGATGAATCCTTAGGCCAGTGGGACTGATGAACTGCAGCTTCAGCACCCCTTGACCTGCACCAATAGCCACCATGGCCCCAAGGGATGGCCCCACCTCCATGGAAGTGGACTGAGCCTGCCTTGAACCTGCTACCAGTGTAAGAAGACAGGGCACTATGCTCAGGAGTGCCTGTGGGGCTTCGACATTAGAACTATGAGCATAGAAGAAAAGCTAGAATTGCTGCCTGAGCTGCTTGCACTAGCAGACATGTCAGAGGAGCAGCCTGCCAAGACCCAGGTAGAGGCCGAGGATGAAGGCTGTATAGAGGTGGAGAGTGAAGAAGTAGAGGGTTTTGGAATCTGCAGTGGGTGAATTGTGTGCCCCTGCTGCCTGTATATAATTGGTTTTCTGTACTGGAGCCTAAGAATGAAACAACCCCCATTCCTGTTAGCAGGGAAGGTCTAGAGACTCTTAACTGTCACACACAGAGAGCAACAATGGCCTTTAGGGCTTGTCAATATAGATGCTAAAGACATGTATATAACAAAGTAACTACTAACCTTTGGGGCTTGTCAATATGGATGCTAAAGACAAGACCCAAAGGTGTACAATGGTATGTTGTTATGGGCGCTTATTTTAAGTGCCAGAGAATGCAAATGCAAAAGTGAAAAGTGCAAAAGAGAAACAAAGATGCAAGTGCAAAAACATAAATGCAGGGGAATAAAATCATGACCCAACAATTCCAACTCCCCAGACCAAACAACCAAGAAAAGACACACCTAGAGGAGACCTCTTACCAAAGATAAACTGGCCCCAGCTCAAATGATGTGAGAAATGACTGCCAAAAAATATATAATAGCCACTCCACTGACTCCCAAATCTCTGATCATTAAAGTAGAGGTTCAGACCACTGAGATGGCCGAGGTTCAGTCAGGAACAGCCCTCATGGACTGTGGGTTACAGGGCAGTTCATGAACCAAGCATACATAAAATGTCACTGACTTGCCACCTGGAAACTCCAAAGGCTGATCCCTGTATACAATGTGGATGGATCCCCTAACACGGCCAGGTCGATCCATAATGTGATCCTTCGAGTGGATGGGCATACAGAGAGGATACCAACCTGGGTAGACAGGATATGATCCTTGGCTTCACCTGGTTAGAGGAATACAACCCCAAAATCAACTGGCAGACCCAGAAGGTCAAAATGAGCAGGTGCCCTGCCAAATGCCTCATGTGTCAAGCCAAGCTCCAGGAGGAGCAGAAGGCAGTAAGGGATTGGTGACACATTCAGGCCTGTTGAACAGGCTCTTTTCCAAGGCTGTCCAAGGAATGTGGCAAGGAGGATGAGAGAGAGGGCAAATGAGTTAGAAGAGGGAGACAAACTGCTATGCGTGATGCTGCCATTAGACTTGGAGCAGATCCAGGCCACCCAGATGACATCGCAGAGGTTGGCTGAGGCCCACTACCAGAACATACAAGCTGATATCAAGATCCTGGATTACCTCCAAGAGTTTAAGAGTATATTCACAAAAGAGTCCTTTGATGAGCTACCAGCCCAGAAGGTCTGGGATCACACGATAGAGCTAGAGCCTGGTTTGAGCCCCATGAACTGTAAGGTGTACCCAATGTCCCCATTGAAGCAAGCTGAGCTAGACATGTTTATCCAAGAGAATCTCAAAACAGGACGAATCCGACCATCAAAATCCCCTATAGCTTCCCCGGTCTTCTTCATCAAGAAGAAGGATGGGGCCCTGAGGCTCATACAAGATTACCGAAAGTTAAATGCCATGACAGTGAATAACCAATACCTGCTTCTGCTCATCCCTGAGCTGGTCAATCAGCTGAAGGTGTTGGATTGTCTAATCCCACATACTATTCATACCTCATGAGTCTTAATGAATTTCTAAGACAACACAGAGCTCTATGAGTAGTATTGACAATCTGATAACTAACTAGGGCTCTGTCACTCAACATGAAGTGGTCTTCATTATATGAGTCATCCTGAAAGGTTACCCATGTGGACTAGATGGTGTAGTGGTTAACACCATAGCTATATTCGCTATAGCCCTGGGTTCAATTCCCAGTCTGGTCATTCTTTTCACCTCAACAGAAGGGGGCCTGGTACTTCACCAAGTTAGATGTCTGGTGAGAGTACAACAATGTTTGGATCAAGGAGGGAGACAAGTGGAAGGCAGCCTTCTGGACCAACTGTTATGACTCAGTAAGACCAAGGAGTTGGTCAAGTCCTGTAGACCATTTGCGGTGGCTGGGCTTCAATGTGCTTGTGTATTGCACCCTGCTGTTCTGTATGTGCCACTGATTTTGGACAGAAGAGGGACCTGGGAAGATGCCAAGGGTGTTAACCCAAGTGAAGGACTTTAGACAGGAAAAAAGTGGACAAGGGGATGTGAACCAAGTTGATATTCAGAGTGAGGAATTATCTACATACATCTGCTACTTATATAGGTTAAGAAGCAAGATGTGGAACAGGGTGGCATAAGGAATGAAGAACAATAAGGTATGAAGCATCATGTGGAGGCATTGTCCACAGTGATCAAGAATAGAATAAGGAATGTAGGTGAGAATAGAATAATGAAATATGGCTGAGAATAAAATAATGAGGGAGTGGGTGAGAATAGAACAATAGAGAATGGCTGAAGATAAAACAATAGGGCTGTGATTGAATTAATAAATGAAAAGTAAATGTTCCAAGGGAGAACGGGTAAGGGAATGAACAGGGAATGAGGGAATAATAGGGGGTGAAGGGGATAGGATGAGAGGAATGGTCCAGAAGATGAACTGGATATACTGAACCAAGACTGCATGGTAGTGAGGGATGATATGGGTAAGGGTCGGTCAGTCGGTATTACTGAGTGAACCAGAGCTCGGTATTGTGGACTTGATACCAACTGAGGGTTGTTTGAACCCCTAGTGATGTTCTTCGGCCTCACCAACAGCCCAGCCACCTTCCAAACCATGATGTATGGCATATTTCAGGACCTCATCATAGAAGGAGTAGTATGTGTCTACATCGAAGATATCCCCATCTACTCAAAGACCTGGCTCAAGCACCAGGATATCACCAGGTGGGTACTAGAGTGGCTTTCAGAACACAAGCTCTACCTACAAAAGGAGAAGTGTGAGTTTGAGAAGCTGCAGATCGAGTACCTTGGTTTGATCATCTCAGAAGGCAAGGTGGAAATAGACCTAGTGAAGGTCAGAGGGGTGACTGAATGGCCAACTCCCACAAACCAGAAGGAGGTTCAATCTTTCCTAGGATTTGCCAACTTCTACCGATGTTTCATTAAACACTTCTCACTCTACCCTTACTCCTTTTTTGATCTCACTAAAAAGGGAGAAGTGTGGAAGTAAGGAGAGAGGGAGGAGGTAGCCCTCCAGAAGCTCAAGGACTTCATCACCTCTGCACCTGTCTTGGCATTTCCAGATGACTCTTGGCAGTACCAAGTAGAGGCTGATGCATCTGACTTTGCTACAGGAGCCACCATCTTGCAACAGTCCCCATGTTTTGGAACCTGGACAAGACCTTGGTGTTAAAGATATAACACTTCAGTTAAGCACTGTGTGAAGTGAAGTGAGACGAAGAAGAGTTTCAAACCCTGCTGCAGCACAACTCCGGAAATAATTTAATATTTGTACCTTGGTCACAAACTGTGTAATAACTCTAGCAAGCTAATACGACGAGAAAGTGATACATTTTTTAGCAGCAATGAATAAGACTATCAAAGTCTGTAGGTTCAGGATACTTAGGGATTCAGAGATATTCCAATAAAAGGGAATGTGCTTAGAGGAAAGAGGAAGTAAGTGGACTGAATGGATTACCCAGTCAATGCACTCTAAAATGAGGGTGAGGCTGAGACAGAAATTATAGTGAAGTAATCTCAAGAGACAAAAGAGTCTTTAATCAGGACAATCAACTGATTAGAAACCCTCAGGGGTAGAGATGCAATTGAACTGGACAATCAACAGAACAATCTCACTCTGTAGAATCAGTTTACTAAGCAGGACAATCAACTACTTAGGCTGAATCCAAGATACTAATATCAGACAATCTGTCAGGATTCGGTGATGCCAAGATATCGGTTAAGTCCTGCAAACCGTTTCGGAGTGGCTAGGCTTCAACGTGCTTGTGCATTGCGCCCTGCTGTTCCATGCATGCCACTAATTTGGATAGTGAGAGGAGCCTCGAGGGGATGCCAAGGGCGTTGGCTCGAGCGAAGGAATTTAGAAATAGGAAGCGGACAAAGGTGTGCAAATCAATCGATATTCTGAGTGAGGAACTATCTACATACATCCCACTACTTATATAGTTAAGAAGCAAGATGTGGAACAGGGTGGCATAAGGAATGGAGACAATTGTTAAGTCCACGTGTCAGGCGCTTAGCTAGTACTTCCGAAGGGGTTTTCCGGGTTAGTGCGAAGGTCCGTAACGGGGCCGAAGACCGAGACGGGAGTCGGACGGACTGTGGACGGGAGCGGAGGCGTAGGAAACTTAGGGTAGGTCGCAGAATAGTTCAATCTGGTCACTGAGATGTTCGAGGTCGAAGGGACTTGGCTTCAACTTATGTGTTGCGCCCTCCTCAATCGTCTGTCCCTAATTTTGGAGAGGAGACGGAAGTTCACTGGAGTGAGTCGGGACTGGGTGGACTAAGATGATATTCGTACTGGCGAACAGTCTAGTCGACTGGGAGACTATATACATGCGACTGTCTTTGTACTATCTTTTGCCGGTCATAAAACAAGGGAAAAGGAAGTACAAGGGGGTCAATATAAAAGAGAGAACAAGGGAGTGAGGTACGCGATAGTCCTGCGTGTCGGTTATCAAAGTATTGAGTCTTGGTCGGAGACGGACTTGGAGATGGTGTCTCGGTCGTGACGGGAACGGAAGCAGAAAGTGGTTTCCGGGTCGGACTTGTCGGGGATGGAGACTACGGAAAACAATCCTTCGT
>QLPG01019399.1:0-12353 GCA_003314385.1 Gomphus sp. MG54 | reverse complement strand
ACTACTCTTGGCCTGCAGGACTTGGCCATAGTCTGCCCGACCTTTCGACAACACCCCTCAGCAGTGCCGAAGTCCGTCAGTATCCGACTCCTGACAGTTCTCTTCTGTCTACTTTGCCTTTACAAAATTTGGGGACCATGCAGTCTAAGTGGGCGCATGTCAAGTCCACGTACCGAGACCCATCCGCCGGCAGTGCCGACCGAGCAATTACTCTATATCCACGACCAAGTGCCCACATTACCCGCATAACACTTGGTGCACCGGTCCCGGCTCGGCACATTCACCATCCACACTCCTTGGCTCGTTTCACCTCGGGACTCCCCGTCCTTGTATTATCCTCGGATGCGACCCCATTGTTTTATATCCGGCCACTCCCTATCGTTCCATTTCAAGTCACGATCCTATTATATTGCCTTTTATTGTTCTATCCCCGTTTTGCATTCCTTGTTCTAATTTTATTCGCTGTGGACAACAACCACATTGCTCTGCATACCTTGTTGTCCCACATTCCTTATTTCACATGTCGCTTCTTAACCTATATAAGTAGGACATGGATGTACATACTTCCTCATTCTGGGTATTGACTAGGCTTAGGCCCTTCTACCTTCTTCTCTTCTGTTAAAGTCCTCGACTCAGGCCGGCATCTTCAGTATCCCCCTGAGTATCTGTCTGTTGCAAATACAGTGGCACGCACGGCAAGTAGGGCGCAACGCACGAGTACGTTGAAGCCAACGCCACTACTTTTGGCCTGCAGGACTTGGCCATAGTCCGCCCGACCTTTCGACAACACCCTTCGGCAGTACCAAAGTCCGTCAGTATCCGACTCCTGACAGCGCAACACAATACGTTGAAGCCAACCCCAATCCAAACCTCGCCAATTGTCTTGCCATTGGGAGATTAAATATATTTACGATTATGTCCTTTCTCATTGTCGTAACACTCACCAAATATGTTACTGTAATCCCTACCACATCAGATATTGATGAGAAACAAGTTGCTGAGCTATTTTTCGAAAAAATAGTTAGCATATATGGACTGCCAAGACAAATAATCACTGACCGGGACTCCAGGTGGACTGGAACATTTTGGAAAGAGGTTACTAAACATTTGGGTGTTAAAAGGGCATTTACAACTGCTCATCATCCTCAGGCAGATGGCCAAACTGAAATAATGAACCAGATGTTGGAAACGGCCCTTAGAACATATGTCAGCCCAGAACTGGATGATTGGTACACATACCTGAGACAATTTGTCTTGGGCTATAACACTACCCCAGATACATCGACTGGATTTAGTCCAGCATTCTTACTCTATGGATTCCACCCTACGCCAGGAGCAACTGTCTTGCACCAGCCAAGTGAAGTGGTAGATAGACCTAAGACAGGGTGCCAAGGTCATGCACCTGATATCCAGATGTTTTGGAAAGTTTCAAAGCCCAAGAATTCCTAGAAAAATTTGAAACTTATAGATCTAGGGATAAGGAATCACTATTGTTTTCTCAAATGGTTCAACAAAAAATTTACAATGAAGGTCACTTGGAAATCGAATTTGAAGAAGGTGATTGGGTGCTCATAGACCCACACTCCCTGGACATGCTCAGAAACAAAAAGGGACTAGGCAGGAAATTGCAAATGAAGTATGATGGATCTTTTGAGATCCTAGAGAAGAAAAGCCCCATAACTTACCGACTCAGAATGCCAGCATCTTATGGAATTCACCCAGTGATCAATATTGCACATTTGGAAAAATATCACATGTCTCCAGATGAGTTTGGCATTTGCCCAAGCAAAAAACTGGGTAGGGCAGATTTCTCCGAGGTCCCTGAATATGAGGTTGAAACCATCCTCAGATCCAGGTGGAGAGTAGCCCAAAACAGCCAGAAGATTGAAGAATTTTTGATCAAATTTAAGGACTATGACTCTTATTACAATGAGTGGCTAACCAGGAGGCAACTTAAGAATGCACCCTGGATTCTAAGGGAATGGGACGACTCCAAAAGAGTTGTCAAACAAAGATACTAGAACATTGAACCATGTTCTACCATATACCTTAATCAATTAGAGTCCCAGAAAAATACTTATAAAAGAATCAAAAAAAAAATTGGTATAAGTCCTAAAACCCAGAAAGATTTCATTATCTCCAGGAATTCTCAATCACTTTCAATCCCCAGTCAATTAAATCAACTTCTATTATGTTTGCACCCATCGAGATCACATCAGCAGACTACTAAATTGTTCAAGTGGGTGACCACCTCCATCAGTTGCCCATACATATGCTCGCCAATTATGAAGGGGGACCGGTATTGAACTTCAATTTTTATTCTCCTACTTCTCGAGATTTCACACACTATAGGATCTTCAACCACAAGGTCTCAGTCTTAAGACCCAAATTGGTGGATGCCATATGGGAGTCGACCCGTATGAAGATCAGAGAAATAGTAGCAGCCGGCATGGATTAGGAGCCAGGACATCCTACCATGCCTCTTATAATACCCGAGGATAAACTACAAGAGTTGGGGATGATACACCCTGAATTTCCTCCAGTCCATTGCTTATCCCTTAACCTACTGAAGGTTCCTAACGACCAGGGACAAATATTTAGCTGGTTAGATATGTGGCAACAGTTAGGCCAGAAACTTACTGCTTGGACCCTGAAAGCAAAAGAAATCTCCAGGGACGATCCTCATATGTCTTGGAAATGGACCCACCTTGAGAGAGCGCAAGTGGATGATCGGAGCTTAGAGGACCACATTCATCTGGAGTACCCAGATGAGGAGGAGGAGGAATTCGTGGAAAATGAAGGGGAACCAGGTATACTATCCACATATATGTGCCTATATTCTAGACTATCGCAATCTCTAGGAGAATACTACAACTGGTCAGCCTCCCCATCCATAACTACGCATAGCTACAGCATCAGCTTCTCACTAAAAAGGAAGCGATAGGATCATGGGGAAGTCAGTCCTTGTTACCACGACCTACAATTGATTAGATGGGAACCCTCAATCTCTGAAAAATTCAACAATCAGAAGAACCTAGGATATCCCCATTACATTCCAACAAATGCGCTATTCGATCAACCTTATGTATCTTGTGGAGCTCAGCCAGGAGAGTATGGAATTATCTCTCCTTAATTTAGATTACATGTGTGTTGACTTAAATAGAGGTTTGGAGGGATGATGATGTTGGGGAATGGGAGATTCTCTAACAGATAGGAAGGGTCATCGGATCAGGGATCATCTTAAAGGAATCCAAACCTCTCTCACTCAGACAATAACTCAACAAATCAGTCTTGAATTGACTATCAAAAAAAAATTTTTTGGCTGGCCATTTAAGAGTGAATTACTCAAAGTAACAATCAAGCTTATCTTCACCCATAATCCACCAGATTACTTAGTGCTGCTAGCACTCTCTTAAGTAGGTCGCCGACTACTAAGACTATTGACAGAGGTCACTCAGAGAGTAAACCTCAAGCCCTTCCACTGCTGAAGTGGAAAGTTTCTTGGACAAAATATAAAAGGTACATAAAAACATCATAAAAGAACTAAACTAGATTTTATAGGACATCTGTGGAAATAATCCTAGGCAAGAGTAGAATAATAGTTCACGAACATAAACTATTATTCCTACACATAATTGACAAGTCACCTGCCAAGGCCCCCTCTAAACAATTCTTTTTAGACATTAACTTGGGCAGGCATTAGCTTGCTGTTGTCTTGTCGGAGAACTTGATTGAACTTTCTTTACACCAAAGTTTTGTCACAGCTCTTGGGCTACCAGCTTACAGTTCCAAAACACAAAGGCAATCTTGTGTTATATGTTTGCCTGAGCATTGTCTCCAAGACATTGTCCTCTTGTAGAGCCATGCAAAGTGACCAAATTGATGACAATTATAGCATTGTGGTGGGCGACATAGGAATTTGGTTATTGGGTGGAGGTGACCTGTTAAATCTGTGTGTCAGTGCTTAGCTAGAGACTTCCAGAAGGGTTTCCAGAGGTTCTGAATGATTTCTGAGAGGGGGTTCATACTCCAGAGGTAGAGGGACTAAAGGTCGGTTCACGATTGGAATCGGAATGGGGATGGAAGGATGGGACATGCCCGGGGGTCTAGGACTGTTCACAGTATAGGGTGATTTGAGTGGTTCAAGGTCGCATGGACTTGGCTTCAACTTATGTGTTGCGCCCTCCTTGATCATCTGTCCCTAATTTTGGAAAGTTGGAAAGTTTACTGGAACTGAATCGGAAACTACGACGCAGAATTAAGTCGATATTCATACTGGCAAATAGTCCAGTCGACTGGTGACTTATATACATGTATCTAGTCTTTGTACTATCTTTGCTGAGTAAAGACAAGGGGGGGAAGAGAGTACAAGGAACAATACAGAACAAAAAACAAGGGAGTGAGGTACACGATGATCCTGCACATCGTTTATCAAGGGAGCGGAACCTTGGCTTTGGAATCTTTGGAGGTTCAGAAATGCAGAACCTCAGATTGATACATTGAAATTTGGAAAGCGGTTATTCAGGCTTTGAGCGGTCGGAAAGGTCCCGGAAATGGTACAGGTGGTTGTGGGGTTTAATGTGGGTTTATTGGCAGCATGGGCCATAACAGTATCCCTCTACTAGGACTGAGCCCTTGAGGTCCTAAGCTTAATTGAGGCGGTAATTAAGATGGACATTACTGTGGGAGCCTTTTGACTGATTCCTGGGATCGTTGTTGATTAATAAGTGCTGATGTTCCATTGCCTATAAAAGGGGGTGTTCGCAGAACTGGGAGGGGCCTTCCTCAATGGAGAACACAGATTCCCATCCTATGGAAAATCTTGGGGATTTTTCCTGCATCCCTCTTTATGGGTTGGGGGAGGAGTCGAGTGAGGCGCGGTACTTAGGGAAATGCACGGGTCAGGCCAACCCACATGGGTCACTGGGTCGGGTGTCCTTGGGTGTGGGTGCAGGTCAAGCCATGAGCACCTGTGACCCGGGCCCAACCCAGGGCGTCAACTCTGACATGAATGCAACCAACACATATGTGCACATGCCGACATGAATGTGACGCCCTGAACACGACAAATGCGCCGTATGCGCACATGCCGCAACAAACATGACGTACGCAATGCCTGTTATGCACACGTGCTGCCACATATGCGACGTATATGCATGCACCACCTCATATGCGACGTATGCCACGTACACGATGCATGCGCATGTGCCATGACAAATGCAATGTACACGATGTACGCAACGCCCGTATGTGCACGCACCATGATGTATGCGACATATGCGCATGCGCCGTGATGAACGCGACATATGCAACACCCATACACACATGTGCCACCACGTATGCAATGTACACGACATATGTGCATGCGCCATGACAAACGTGACGTACGTGCTGCCACATACATGACATATTGCATGCAGGTGCGGCATGCACCTGAGACCCATCGACCTGTGGGAAAAAACCCATGGGTTGATAGGTTCAGGTTTCCCATGGGTCAGGTGCAGGTCACCCACATTTGACCCGTGGGTGACCTGTGCCATTCCCTAGCGGTACCTGCACATCCTTGATGAAGAGTTGAGGACTCTTTGTGCACGTACCATCAGGCTCTGTGATTACTATGGTGTGTGGTGCCCTTGTCGGGGTCTCTCTCTTTTTGATCTTTTTCCATAGCAGGTTATCTTTTGAAGCAGTCATTGTCTGGGGCTATTCCTTGTCAGGATTCAGAGTAGGACATGACTTCTGGTAGTTCAGGGGTGGGGGTGAGTGGTTTGGAGGTACTCGAGCATATTTCTATTTATCTGGTTCACTTGGATAAGTACCGGGACGACCTGCACTATTTCTTGGATCTCCTCGCACAACATGATCATTGTTTATCCTGTTTGACAACTACTGGGGTTTGCTTGGAGGATGTGAGGTTGATCGGGAACTTAATGGATGCATTATCATTATTTATGAAGGAAGATCGGGGGCTTGATGCTTTGTTTTTGGATGACGTGGATTGGTCGCTTGTTCACTCGGGTAGCAGGTTGGGTGGTTCTGATGGGTGATTAGGTTTGGGGTGGGTTGGGGAAAGGCTTTTGGTCAGTCAGGATGGGGGTGGTGATTATATTGTTTTTTCCTATATGATTTGGTGTCGTGAATTCATGTATGGTTTTAGGCAGCATTTGGATCATTTGGTTGAAATAAGGATTCCTACACCAATGGGGTTGTTTCCAGATGTTCTCCTTTCCTAGGGTAGACGTCCCATCGTTTGCCTAATTCCCATGGTCGGTGTCATGGTGGTCATGGTGTTCATGGTGATCACAGTGTTTGTGGTGGTCATGCTGGTCATGATGGTCATAGTGGTTATGGTGATCGTGGTATTTGCTTCACCGGATTGTCGCCTGGATGGCAGTGGTGTCATCGGGATTCAGGGGATGTCCTGCAATTAGAATCTCAGTTTGAACCGTGTTAATAGTTCAGCTCGTATTAACATTTTTTTCAAGAGGAGTTCTAGTCTAAGAGAATCTACACATGGTACTGTTTTTTCTAAGGGATGCTACGGAATTCTGCGATGGTCAGGGTTCTTCCTGAGCGGAGTTTTTTGGAGGGTCAGATTGAGCGCTGAGTGAAAACTGCTGGCTCCATGACACCAAGAATCAGTTAGGACAAATCTAAACGAGTAGTACTCAATGCCCTGTCGATCGATGGATCGTAGTGGGTGAGCATATGGTCCTTGCAACTAGAATTCTGACGGAGTTCGGAGGGTTGGAGTTCGGAGGGTCAGAGTGTTTCTGGAGAAACAGGTTGAAATATTTTCGACAATTGGTCACGGGTGGTCATATTCCTGAAAAGGTTGGACGCATTGTTTGTTTTACTTCCTTTGGCACAGTGTCAGGCTTTCAGAATGCAGAAAGGTTGGACCAGGTAATGGCCAAGTCCTGCAGGCCAGAAGTAGTGGCATGGCTTCAACGTGCTCATGCATTACACCCTACTTCCCATGCATGCCACTGATTTGGGACAGATGGATACTCGGGAGAGTGCCGAGAGTGTTGGCCCAGGTAAAGGACTTGGGACAAGGAGAGGGAGGACAAGAAGGTGTAAACCTAGTTGATTTCCAGAACAAAGAACCATCTACATACATTGGCTACTTATATAGGCTAATAAGTGAGATGTGGAACAGAGTGGCACAAGGAATGGAGAACAATAAGGTATGAAGAATCATGTGGAGGTATCGTCCACAATGATCAAGAATAGAACAAGGAATGTGGATGATAATAGAACAAATGGGAGTGGCCAAAACATAAAACAATAGGGCCACTGCCGAGTAGCAACAAAGAGTGAATGTCCTGAAGGTAAATAGGCAAGGGGAAGGACAGGGAATGAATGAATGACAATGAATAGAGAGGGTGAGATGAGGGAAGTGAACCAAATGATGAACCGAATGTACCGAGCCGAGGCCACACACTGGTGAGGGATGATATGGGTAAGGGTTGGTTGGTTGGTACTGCCGAGTAAATCAGAGCATGGTATCATGGGCTTTACAGGAGTCGGGAGCCTAGCTTCTTATTCCTCAGTTTCCAAAGCTTCTGAAGTTTCAGACTCTTCTTCAACTTCCTCTGTCATGGAGGCTGCATGCCCTTTAGTGACTGTGGTGGCGGATCTTGGGCATTCCTTGGCTGAGTGGCCCGATCTGCCACAGAAGATGCAGAAATTTTGTTTAAAGTGGCATTGCCATTCTTGCAGTGTAAGTTTTCCGTCTTTTCTAATTTTGGATGAAAGATCTGTGGTAGTCCTGCTGCCACTGGATAGGGTCGCAGGTTGGCCTGAATTGGCCATCTTATTGCCCATGTTAGGGGCCAAATACATGGTCATGGGGGTCCTCCCTCTGTCATAGGGGTGGTCAAAGTTCCAGGTGAGGAGGGCTCTCTGGTGATTTCCGATCGTTGCTCCCAGTAGCAGGCATCGGTGGATTGGGACAGGAGGTGGAGTTGGAGTAGGGAGTGGGGCTTAGGAAATGGCACGGGTCACCCACGGGTCAAATGTGGGTGACCTGCACCCGACCCATGAGAAACCCGAACCCATCAACCCATGGGTTTTTTCCCACAGGTCGACGGGTGTCGGGTGCATGCCACACCCGCAGGCTTGCGGTGCGTTCGTGGACACGAATGCGCAGTACGTGCACGCACTGTATGCATATGCGCCGACTCGAACATGCTGTACGCGTACGTGTCGACTCAAACGTGCTGTACGTGTACGTGCCGACTCAAACGCGCTGTATGCATACGCGTCGACTCGAACGCACTGTATATGTATGCGCCAACTCTAACGCGCTGACATGGACATGTTGAATGCGCATGTGCCGACATGAACACGTTGTATGCATGCACGTACGGCTCATTGGTATCGGCGCGTGCGTGTCATATGTGTGCAGCACGTGTGTATCATATGCGCATGCGGGGCGTGTGTGCCGTATGCGTGTGGGGGGCATGTGTGTCATATGCGGGTGCATGTCATGCGCGTACACATATGACAGGAGCGAGTGTCCAGTTTGGTGTCATGCGCATGTGCATGCATGTGTGCATGTACGCGTACATGGTTGACGCGCTGGGTTGGGCCAGGTCACGGGTGCTCTCGGCTTGACCCGCACCCAAACCCAAGGGCACCCGACCCAGTGACCCGTGCGGGTTGGCCAAACCCGTGCTATTCCCTAGTGGGGCTTTCCTACTCTGGAGATCTCATCCTTGATCCTGCTGGGGAGTCTGTTGTAGAACTGGCGATGAAGTGCAGCATTGCCCCAGTGGATGTGGGTGGCTAGTCGATTGAATTCGACTACATATTTTGTGATGTGCTGATTATCGCACATACAGAGGTTCTTGAGGTCTGCTTTGGCCTCTCCTTCCAGGTCGTGGGGGCCAAAGTTGGTTTTGAGTTCATTCACAAACTCCTCATAGTCATGGAGCCAGTCTGGCTCATCGGGGGTAGAAAGGGCTGGTTCAAACCAGTCCAGGGTGGTACTGGTCAGGTACAACAGTACGTAGATTACCTTGGCACTGTCAGTGTTCAAAGTATCAGGGCAGTCACAGAAGTTCAGTCTACACTGTACTAAGAAGGCTTATAGTTTCCTCAAATTGGATCCATTGAAGGTATCCAGGTCCTGGACCTTGGCGGCACGGGGGGCTGATCTTCTGGGGCTGGCTAAGTTGCTTGCTAGCATAACGAGGGCCTGAGTGATATCGGGCACAATATTGGGTCCTAAGGTGGGGGCCCCTCCTAGGTGTGCAGGAGGCGGCAGTGCTGTGGCAGGGGTACAACATGGGGCTGGAAAATGGGGGGTGGTGCAGCGGGTAGAGGTACGACAGGTGGTGCAATGAGTGGTGGTGCTATAGGTGGTGGTGCCACAGGTGGGGGTGTGAAGGGTGATGGTATGTAGGGAGGAGATGCAAAAGGGGGTGGTGCTGATGATGTTGATGGCACTGCTGAGGATGGTCCTGAACTGGATTGCATCTCCAAGGGCAACAATTGTTGAGTCACTGGAGGGTGGTTCACAAGGAACAGGTTAGTCATATTTGGATGCAGGTGTTGGTCTGCATCCGAGAATCCAGAGTCAGATGAAGGTTCTGGAGGGTGTGCTGGGGTTTGAGGCATCTGAAAACTTGGTCCAGGGGTGGGCAGTTCTCGGGGGATGGATGCACGGTGGGCAGATGCCAGGTTGATTGTCTGTAGGGCTTGTGAATGTGTGATAGGTCTCATGCTTTATGACGATCAGGAGTGTAAGTACCAATATACTGTTAAATCCATGTGTCAGTGCTTAGCTAGAGGCTTCCAGAAGGGTTTCTGGAGGTTCCAAATAATTTCCAAGAGGGGGTTCATACTCTAGAGGTGGAGGGACTAAAGGTTGATTCATGATCAGAATTGGAATGGGAATAGAAGGACAGGAAGCGCCCAGAGGTCTAGGACTGTTCACGGTGTAGGGTAATTCAAGTGGTTCAAGGTTGCAGGGACTTGGCTTCAACTTATGTGTTGCGCCTTCCTCGATCATCTGTCCCTAATGTTGGAAAGTTGGAAAGTTTACCGGAACTGAATTGGAAACTACAATGCAAAATTAAGTCAATATTCATACTGGCAAATAGTCCAGTCAACTGGTGACTTATATACATGTATCTAGTCTTTGTACTATCTTTGCCGAGTAAAGACAAGGGGGGGAAGAGAGTACAAGGGGCAATACAGAATGAAAAACAAGGGAGTGAGGTATCCAATGATCCTGCGCATCGTTTATCAAAGGAGCGAAACCTTGGCTTTGGAATCTTTGGAGGTTCAGAAATGCAGAACCTCGAATTGATACATCAGAATTCAGAAAGCAGTTATTCAGGCTTTGAGCGGTCGGAAAGGTCCCGGAAACAGTGCAGGTGGTTGTGGGGTTTAATGTGGGTGTTAAGTCCGCGTGTCAGGCGCTTAGCTGGCACTTCCGAAGGGGTTTTCCGAGTTAGTGTGAAGGTCCGTAACGGTGCCGAGGACCGAGACCGGGGTCGGACGGACCACGGAAGGAGACGGAGGCGCCGGAAGTTTAGGGTAGGTCACGGAATGGGTCAATCCGGTCACTGAGGTGTTCGAGGTCGAAGGGACTTGGCTTCAACTTATGTGTTGTGCCCTCCTCGATCGTCTGTCCCTAATTTCGGAAGGGAAGCGGAGTTTTACCGGAAATGAATCGGAAACTGGGGGGGAGAACTAATTCGATATTCGTACTAGCGAACAGTCTAGTCGACTGGGAGACTATATACATGCGACTGTCTTGTACTATCTTTTGCCGGTAATAAGACAAGGGAGAAGAAAGTACAAGGGGGTCAATATAAAAGAGAACAAGGGAGTGAGGTACGCGTTAGTCCTGCGCGTCGGTTATCAAAGTATTGAGTCCTCGGTCGGGAGCGGACTCAGGAACGGTGTCTTGGTCGGACACGGAAACGCGGTGTCTCGGACGGACGTGACGGGAACGGGATCCACGGGAAACAGTCTTTCATCCTTTCGGTCGGAAAGGTCTCGGAACGGAAGCGGGTGGTTGTGGGGGTTAGTGTGGGTTTGTTTGAGGGCATGGGCTATAACAGTATCCCCCCACTAGGACCGAGCCCTCGAGGTCCTAAGCTTGGAGTGTCGGGTTTAATGGGCGACAATACAGGCGGATATTACTGTGGGAGTTTTCTCTTTGATCCTTGGGCCAGATGCTAATCGATAAGCGCCAGAGGTCCTGTGACTATAAGAGGGGTGCTTCGCAGGTTATTTTTGGGGGGTTCATTCCTTTTAAAGAGAAGGAATCGGAAATGTCGGGGGCTTCTCGGGACCTTTCTCATGTTCCCTTATATGTGTCCGGGGGCGTACGAATCGACCTTCACCTCCTTGAGTCCATCGGTGATGACTTGGAGGGCTTATGGTCCCGCGCCGTACGGCTTCGTGGGGACTATGGTACGTTTGTCCGACTCGCTTCCTTCCTTTCCCTGACTCTTGTAGTAAACTACCTCCGGGACCCGTCGTCCCTTGCGGGGCATCCTGTCCGGCTCCTGGGGTGGGTCGTTCTTCCTGGTGGTTCGGTGGTGCGGTTTAGTAGTGCGGAGGTCCTCGCTCGTTTCTCCGTTTACTTGGATCAGGTGGAGCAGGCCCATTATGACCTGACGCATCTCCTGGGTCTCCTCCATCAGTATCATCGATGTCTGCATCGAGTCTTGCACGGTCTTGGGAATTCCTCGGTGAACGCCAGGCGTCTGAATGCCATTCGAGCTTCCATAGCATCCTTCGTCGTGGAGGATCTGGAGGGGTTTCGTATTGGTTCCCTCTTCCTCCGATGGGAGGATCCGTAGTCGTCTTTGGGGGTCGGGGGGGGAAAGGGTTGGGTCGTCCGGTCGTTGCCCCGGGAGTTCTGGTTTGACAGAGTAGGGCTCCGTTTTATCCTGTATTTCCGGGGTGCTGTTATCGTGAATGCATTGTTTTCTTTGGGAGAACGGCTGGGGGTGGTGGAAAATCGGTAGTTGCTGCTGTTAGTATAGCGGGTTCCCTTCTTTCTCCCTTCTACAGTGCGAATCTTGTTTCGTGGTTGTGGTCGTGGTGGTCGTGGTGGTCATGGCCTGTCGCTGGGACAGGGTTGGGAACTCGGGGGTGTCCTGCAAAATGCGAGTTCGGTCGTAACCGTGTCAAGGTTTAGTGATTCAACATGTTATCGACAAGCGTCTAGGCTAAAGATGTCTACAGGTGGTGTCGTTGTCTAAGGGTCGATACAGTATTTTGCGAGGGTCGGGGTTCTGACGGACTTCGGGACTGCCGAAGGGGGTTGTCGAAAAGGTTGGGCGGACTATGGCCAAGTCCTGCAGGCCAAGAGTAGTGGCGTT